>MU223763.1:445026-493469 GCA_018584345.1 Thuja plicata
ACCCGAAGGTAAGACGAGTATAAAAAGATCCGAAGGGACGCGACGGTTCACACCCGTGCGCAACTCCCTAACCGCCGGATGCTAACTAATCCACGGCAAACATAATTACTTATTATCCCGACAACATTATTTTGAGAAAAATATTAATTATTGTGTTTTTTCCAATAATTAATACTTTAAAGTCAAAAAAATGAATGATGATGGATAAGACTTCTTGATGAAGTTAAGTCGCCCAAATAGAATGTTCTAAAAAAAAAAAATATGACAAATGGCATTGTTGTAAAGTAAGCTCTGCCCAAATTGGAAACTCAGAAGTAGAATAAAGAAGCTTCCTAAATTTAGCCCGCAATGATTAAAGCAGCTTTTCCTGGTTGAAATCTATAAAAGAGAGTCCTGATTTCATTATCACACACAAAGTTCGAGAAACAAGTTGAGACCAAAGATTTGAGAGTTCTAATAAATTTGCAAGGAAATTTTGAAAAGTTGTGAAGCTGCATGAAATTTCTTGAAGAGAGAAGGAAAAATTTTGGAGAGAGAAAATTGTTTCTTGAAAAGCATGCATTTGCTTTCCATTTGAAAAATCAGAAGAAGCTGTAAATTGCAGAGGAAAGAAATTTTTGCAGTAAGTTTGAAAAACTCAGAAAAAGCATGATTCTTAGAGGAGAGAGAAAATCCTAATCTGGCGAGAAAGTGGAGAATTTTTGATAAATTTCCAAAAAAATTCTCCTTCATGGATAAAATCATGTTCGCTTTTTTCTATTTTTTGCATGCTCGTATGTTCGTTTTTTTAATCTGTTTTGCAAGAAGGTGAAATGGCAGAACCCAAAGGGACGAGTTTGACCAGGAAGCAGCTAATCAAGAATGAGCAAAGAGGGTTTTATCCAGAGTCCAAAATTGTTTCAAAGTGGGCAAAAGTTAGAGACACCAATCTCGGATGCTTGGATATGAATGAGTTCAACAGGAGGATGTTCAAATACAAGGATCATCAATAGACACATTTGACCACTCAGATTGTGAACAATGGGATCATGGTTGCAGCAGGTTTCCTCCCAGCTTTTCAGCATGCATAATTGATCGTGGAATGTGCGAGACACTACAATCTAGGAGACAGAACAATCAAAGATTCAAATGGAAATATCATAGTAGACCTTTTACCACCTACAATATCAGAAGCATTTGGAATCTCTACATTTAGGAAGATGGTACTAAAATCAAAAGAACAAGTTGAGAGAGTTTTCACTGCTGGGACTCAACATTGTGAGAACATCTTAAACAGTAAATGATTGTGGAAGAATAGGATCCACCATTCCAAGTTGCCTAAGGAGCTAGTGTGGCTCAATTATCAGCATGAATATAGTGATGTAGTTATGATACTGAGCAAGATTTTCGGGATTCCACAATCTTATCAGTTTGAGTCGTGGATGTGGTATTTTATTGAACAGGTGGTTGAAGGATTCAACAACATAGATTGGGCTGGACTGATCAGTGACAACCTAAGTGAACAATTGGTGAACCTGGAGCAATCAAGAAAGTTTTACATAAGCTCCTATGTCATATACATGCTTGCTCAAAAAACAAGGTATGATGGACAGAGATGTAAAGGAACGATTGGGAGTGGTGCTCAATGCTTGAAGGTGCACGAATGTTACCCTCAGTTGCATTTGCATGCCATAGATGATTATGTTAGAGTCAACGATGCATTTGCAATGCGCATCGTCAAAACTTTACAAAAAAGATTGCACGTGAGGTTGTTAGTTGGGGCAATAAAGTTGGTGGAGGAATAAGGAGCTTGGTTCATCCAGTTCCCTACTTTCTCCTATATCAGAGTACAAGGATTTTTGGCACAGCCGCGCAGCCATACAAACTCCCTCAATATCCCACCGATAAAATGGTCTAGTTGGAGATCACTCGGCAGCTGACAGTCTATGATAAAATCCAAAAGCGAAAGAGAAAGTTGGGGTTGGAATTCCTAATTTCTATAGAAGAGGATGAGGTTGAAATGTGTGTGCTTGACAGGAGCTGAGAGATCATCGGATGAGCTACATTTCTTCCATCTGCCACTTTTTCTAGGGAGGCCAGACTATGATCCGTACAACAAAATAAAACATTGGCAGGTTCAAGATATCAACACAAGATGCACCTCAAAGATTCTGGGCCAATGCTACGGATGAAAATGAGATCAGAAAAAGGATGTATTCCAGGTTGCCACTCAATTTGATCAAAGCATGCAAGATCTTTCGGGTGCCTAATCAGATGGAAGAAGATCTGAACGTGATAGACGAAGATCTGAACGTGATACAGAAAGGATACAATCCAGAGAAAGAAAAGGTCATAAATTCCTATGACTAGTCAAGGAAGGAGATTTTAGACATTGATATATTATCTGCACCAGTCTTGGATTGACCGAAGTGGTGGATTGAATGACAATTTAACAAGCTCGTCGTGCCAAAGAATTGTTCGACATACAAATTGATGGGTAACCAGTCATTGAGAGATGAAAGACCACAGCAGCCCTTTGAAGATAGAATGGAAGAAGGAGAAATCCTGTCAGGAAGTGTTGAGCGAAGGAAAAGTAAAAGTGTTACTCAAGAAGTGCAACAAAAGGGTAGGTTGGACATTCATATTGAAGAGCCACAACAGAAGAGGCAGAGGTCAAGGAATACACATTCCTCACCTAGCTGGACTCCGAGTTTACAGGAGATAGACCCTTTCCCAGGAGAGAAGTAGAAACTAGCGGAAGAAGGTTATAACAAGAACATATGACTAGGCCAGTGCAAGATAGAGAAAGTATCAATGACTACGAGTTGGCCCAAGGAAGAAACAAAGAGCAGGATGTTGCTACTGAGTAGAGTCTTGGTGCTATCTTAGAGCGAGAAATGATGCAAACAAAGGAACCTGAGGTGGAAGAAGTTCCTATAGCAGAGGCAGAGGTGGTAGCTCCTGAAACAACAACAGGAAGTCTTGTAGATGAGGAAGAAATTGATGTAAGGGCGATGCAAGGGCAAGAGAAGTTGACAGTTTAGAAAGATCAAAGTGCTGCTATTCCAGAATGGTTAAGGCAAAGGATACAACGAAGTCAAGAGAAAGAGGTTGACCCGGCGGTCGAATTGCAGGAAATCCTAATCCAAGTTAACCAATCAGAGGAGAAAGGAAAAGCTATGAAGTTTGCAAACGTCATCAGAGGAGAATTTGGATCCCGAATCTTGCAATTTGCAACTCTTACAGTTGAAAAGACAAGGGATCATATTACTCCGGATGAGTACAATGTGACAGAGTTTGATCTAGCCCAGGCCTCCCAAGAGCAGGTTATGGAAGAATTTGTTGATTCTGCTCAGGCAGTGAAAGACGAGGAAATTAGAGGAGAAATATCAGAGGCAGAAGGGCGAGATCAAGGCCTTGTGCAAGTACATCAACAGCTGACCTCATCTGGTGAGGGAAGAGGGTCCAACATTTGTTCCTCCAGTTATTCTGGCTGAATCAGTAGAGGGAATAGACAAGATCAGTCAGATTGCTCAAGGTACAAAAGCTTGGATGGAAGGCGTTCAGAATAAGGCATATAAGCATGCTGAAGGCTTGGTTTATATTCATGAAAGATCACTAGCTGTCCTTTCTAGGATACAATGCATGGACGAGTCATGGGAGGATGAGCGTATTTATCAAGATGAGGTGATCTCAAATTTGTAGGATTGAATGGAGACTCCCAGACAGATATTGATTGAGGGAGTTGTTGGTGAAAGAGATGTATATGACTTCCTTCGATGGTACACTGCAGTGATCACAACCAAGGAAATGTTCGAACATTTCACCAAGGAATCTACTCAGTTGAGGAGGGTACCAGAGAATATCAAGCAAGAGATCTCCAATACAATTGCGTCCTTGTTATCACAGAGATTAGCAGGGAATGAAATAACAATAGACAGCCTAAAGGGGAAACTGGAAGAGTTCTTTCAAATGGATTACTTCAAGAGGGACAGTTTTGAGAACTCCATTTTCTCCAATACTGTGCATACAACTCTGGACTTCTTACCGGATTGGAAGGAAAGCTTGAGCAAATATGGAAGGGCGATAGCGGTGTTGGAATACAAACAGGAATTAGTGCCAAGTGTCAGCGTGGATGAGTTGGAGACAGTGTTGGGAAGATTCCAGGAATTCAAGCGGCAAAGTCAAAGATAGACTATTTTGGGCAGAGATGCATTTAATACATAGTGGGCATTCATTTCACCCCTCTTCCTTAATGAACATGCATAGTGGACATTTATTACCCACTAAGATGGTGGATTCCTTTTGATTGCTCAATGTTGACCCTTACATTAATGTAGATTTCTTTTCTTTACCTTAACCCTAATTAGGGTTGAGGTGGCAAAATCTGGGCCATCGGTTATTGTTTTGATCCGGGCCACCCGTTGTATTCGAGGACCTATATTAAGAACTCATTTCTCATTTGTAAGCAGTGGAATTTTGAGATTGTTGTTATGAGCTATTGAGACAATAGAATTTTCATTGAAGTTTGGTGATCATTTGATGTGTCTTGAGGCTTGCTTGTTCTCTTATTCCCTCATTTAGAATAGACTGTTTAGATAAAGTGTTGTGATTCCAATGGAGAATGCAATGGTGTTTAGATGAATTTCCTGGTTCATACTTTTGACGATTTACTGATTGTAAGTCTTTGTGCAAAGTTAGCATGAACCCACTCTTATGTATGCTTAACTTCTATCATACAACGTGCATTGTTCGTTTTGATGGTGCTCGTTGTGATATGAAAATCAATTGCTTAACCCCTTGAAGATTGCACCAGTTCTCGCGTAGTTGTAGTTTATCTTGGCGAAGCGGAGCTCAATTATTTGGAATTTGTCCATCAAAGCGGTATTCGTTGTTGTCATTACCCTTAGGAGTAGACTAGAAATTTTGAGCCCTACTCTCTTTGCTTTCCGCAAATTCCATGTAAATCCAAAAAAAATAGCACTTCATTGCAATACCATTCGCAAGCTCCCATATCCAGTTGTTCAAAGTACACTTGAGTGAATGCAAACATAAGGCCCCTCGTGATTAACAGCAAATCACATTTACCATTGAGCTTATCCACGGCCAAGAACTGACGCTAAAGGAACCTTGGAATCTGTTGTGTGATCTTTCGTAATCTTAGCACGCAAACAATTTCGATAAAGAGAGGATAAGATATCTCTATATTTTGTTCTATTGATTGGTGGGTCATAAAATGCACATCAACACACCTGAGATTGTTTTCAGAAAAAATTTCAGAGCTATAAAGGAAAATCTTAATATTCTGAATGCTCCTGTGGGAGATAAGGGTACGTTTAATTGTAAGGATTATGACTATAGTGTTACAGAGGCTTGGTAAGTTCAAGTGGATATCTCTACTGCTTTGTATAAGATGAAGAAGAGCAGGGAGAACTGTGTCAGGATCCGTCCTCCCTCTGGCTAGGTCAAAACCAACTTAGATGGGGCAGCCAAGGGCAATCCTGGGCCTGCTGGGTGTGGGGGAGTGAATAGGGATGAAAATGGTAAGTTAATTTCGGTTGTGGCACTCCTCTTGGGTAGCCAGACAAACCACGCGGTCGAAGCCATTGGTGCTTTCCAGGGTCTTAATTTGGCCTGGCAACACAATTACAAGTTTGTGTGGTTGGAAGGGGACTCTAAGAATATAATTCAATGTCTTAAGGGAAAGCATCAACCCTCACAGACCATAGAAAATGGATTAATTTATCCAAGGAGATAATTGCTTCATTTGATAAATGTGTAATCTCCCATACTTATAGGGAGGCGAACAAGGTTTCTGACTATTATGCCAATAAAGGTGTTATCAGCAATGGGAGTCTTATGTGGAAGGTTGGGAACAGGTTGGAAGCTGACATCACTGCCCTTCTTTGTTATGGACATAACTCGTGGGGGAGATTTAAGCAACATTTCCAAGTAATGATGACATTGTCCATCATAAGGCAGCGTGGCGGATTTCCCCTTTGAAAGTACGCACTGATCATAAGCTTATTGAATGTTGAGGATTTGAAGGAAGCGCGATGTCATTATCACTCACACGCTTTGTGGGCATTTTGGGCCCCTGCCTAGCTTTTTCTCCTTATTTGTTTCCTTATTTCCTCTGCTATCTCTAAGCTCTACAGTGTGGTTGATTTGAAAATGGGTAGCGACAAACGCAAAGTGGAGCCCTTGAACTGCGATAAATGGAGAAGGAAGCCTACCATTTGGCGTATTGTGAAGAAGGGTGGGCTTGACCCGTAGCTTGAAATGTTGCATGGCTCGAATAAGAAAGTGACAGTATTTTGCTGAGCATTGGAAGGATGTTTGCATCACCTTTCATGGGAGGAAGGTTATGGTTGATGAGAAGTTGGTTGCGAGGGTGACGGGTCTTTGTTTGGATGGCATGAAGTTTTACAGGGACCGTAAATACTCCAAGATCGCAATGCAGAATTTTCCTAAGTCAGCGAAAGAGCAAGAAAAGTTTGAGCACAAATCACAGAGCTACTACAGTACTGGGATCATCAAGCTCATTTGGACGCAAGTGCTGAAGGTAATAATGGAATATCTAACCCTCAATGATCGTTTCACTAGGGCCTTTGACCACCACTTTGTCTTGTTGAATCATTTTAGGCACCGTACTAGGGTTTCTCTCCCCTACTATCTGTTGTCTTCTCTTACTACGAGTATCAATGATCATAAGGAAAACCCGAGAGAGTACCTTATTTTACATGAGGGTTTGCTTGTTTTAATTGATGAGCATTTCAAGGTTCTCCCTGCTCCTAATTTTATCCGTGTTTCGGAGGGGGAGGATACTAGTGTGGGTAAAACTAGTGATTCGAAGGGGAAGAGTACAATGATACTGAGGAGGAAGAGTTTACCCCCTCCAAAAAACCTAAGAGGGAGGTTAAACCGAAACAGGTTGCTTAAGGCCTTACTACTAAAGGGAAGGGTAAGACAGAAAATGTGGTTTCTTCCACTTCTACTTCTACTGTTGATACAGAGGATACAGGTATGTCCCCCCCCCTCTGGAGTCCCAGATAAAAGGGAAGGGTAAAAGTAAAAGTGTTGTGAAAAGTCTTGAGATTGTTGTGCATCCCCCTCCTAGCCCCATTCATCATATTCCCACCCCTTCCCCTGCTTCGAGTAAGCATTTTTCAGGGGAAGTGGGTGAGGTTGGTGCTAAGTCCCCGGAGAACCTGAATGTTGATCTCCTTGGTGCTAAGCGTGAGTAGTTGTCAAATGTCCTTGGAATGGCCAGAGAGAATGCTTTAGACTCCTTTAGTATGTTCAAATGGGTCTTTCATGAGCTGAAGGAATTGCAAGTAAAACAAAGAGCAATGTGTAGTAAGATGGAAGTGATGGAGTCTTTTATGCAAGGCAAGAATATTGAGGTTCCTTTTGCTATAGGCCAGCAAGCTACCTTTGCTCAGTGGACAAAAGCTGAAAAGACTTCGGTTGCTGATTGCCTCAAAACTAACTTAGAGGCCATGGAGAAGCTTAAGGAAAATTATGGGGCTAGGTTTACTAGGATTGAGGAGGATGCCAAGAACTTTCGGGCTTCTCTCCAGACTATTATGAATCATAGCCACAGGATTATATCGAATATTGCTAATACTATGAAGCTTATGGTGAACAACCTAGATAAGGTGCAGCAGGAGAAGGCGGTTGTGGACTTGGATGCTGACACTAACAAAGACCATGTGGAATCTAGACCCAACAAGAGGACCAGGGGGAATCTTAAGAAAAAAGCCCATATCCCCTCTCTTGATTTGCAGGATCTGCAGAAAGCAGCTCTGAACATGAGCCAATTGGAAGCTGAGGTGGCAAAGACCCTCAAGAACCTGGCTTAGCTGGCGCCCCTCTTCTTTGGTTTTCTGGTCTTTTTGTTGTCTCTAGTGTTTTTTGTTGGTCTTTGGCTGCCGCTCTCTATGTGTGTCTCTCTGATGCAACCTTTTTGTCTTAGGTTATTTTCTAGCGCTTTTATGGTTTATCTGATTATGTAAGAATGTTTTGTAAAAGAGTTTTGGGTCCCTTCAAAACCTATTTTTTCTGTAATAAAAAACATAATTAAATTTCGTTAAGTTAATGAAGGGTCAAAAGGCATGAAATGAAAAGTTGTGATGTAATATCCTTTTTATGTCGGTGTTTTGGTTTCTAATGAGTTATTGAATTGTCTTTATAATATTATATTGATTAAATACATTTGATGAAAGTGTTATATAACGACTAATTAACATTATTAATGTTAACTTTATATAGATATATATATATATATATATATATATATAGATTAATTGTTTAATATGATATTAATTAATATTGAATTTCTTATCTATGTTATGGCGCTATTATTGTGAAACCGCAACTTTAATGAGGAATCATGCGGATGGTCATGCCTGAATTCGTGATTGAATAGAGGAATTTGTCATTTATTTAGTTTCTTGTGTATTTCTTTTACTCTTTATAACCGTCGCTAGCTATATTTAGCTTGCCTCTCAATGCAAACAGTCATTTTATACCATTGGTTGCCACGTTACTAGATTCCAACAATGGTTTTTGCTGGTCAACCTTCATTGCAAATGCCCATAGTTTTTTGAGGGAATTGTGGTAGATTGGGGGGATCTGAGAGAGTGGCATTTTGGGCCAGTGAGTCATATGCCTTCTTTTCCTTGTTTTTTGGCGTTAACGCTTTCTATCAAGAATAAGAGGATTCAGCCGCACAAATGGTAGATATATTCGGCCTTCTTTTCGCACGGGGGATGCTCTCTCCATAGATGGAAACTTGCGGAGAATCGTTTTGGGGGGGACTGCGTTCTATTCATTTTTTCTTAATATGGCAAAAAAAACTATAGAAATTATTTGTGGGTTCTCACAGATTTGTGTGGATGAACCCATAGACTAAATCTTAGACCCCATTCATACCTTTGTTGCACTGCACCAGTATGTGGACCTGAACTGGATTCCACCTGAACCGGCAAGGTTTGCGACTTGTCTCAAATCCGTTTGTGCTTGGGCATGGGGAAACATATAGTTGTAAGGATGTTTGCGCATGCTAGAATAAATTGGAAGTTGATATGCTCAAATCTGTGAAATGAGCCAACCAATTAGAGATCTTGGTATGTATATTGAATCCTTATTTTGGTTTTGTTGAATCGTGTTTTGTTATATATAGGATCCTTGGTTAGAGAATTCAACCCTTGCAAAAGATTTTAGTCTACAAATTTCATGTAGACTAAAATGTAGTCTTGTGTGAATGCGGCCAGGTTGGTTATTTGAAACCAGTCATTAGGCACTTTACCCATATTCGACTTTGGTCTTCATAACACTACATGTGATAAGGGTCTTGTTGGATTAAGGATTGAGACGTTCCTTATTTTTATCTGATAATCGCTATTCATTTGTTCATTGCGGAATAAGAACCGTGCCTTAGTATGAGTTTATTTGTTGAATGACATGGCTATGCAAGCTTTAGACCCTGCTTGAGATTTACGGGTAATGTTCCTTATGTTTTGGCTTGAGGATGTTGTTGACCATGGTTGATGTGGGAGTTTGTCTTTTTTTTTAGTGCAAGTGTTATTTGAATTAGCTCTATTTTATTTTTCTCTAAGCAACTCGTTTGGCTGGACTTTTCCCTTATGTCGAGAGACCTTATGCATTGGAAGCTTAGTGCCCTATGCTTTATTTTGGTTCTATCATTTCGGTTGATGTCTTTTCATTTTGTATTTTTTTATTGTTAACTAGTAAACGTTAAGTTAATATAAGAGTGATATTTGTCTTGTAAGGCCATGGTTATGAATAGTTACTAGTATTGTAACGGTGCAAAAACAGATTTATAGTTATGTTTTTATGTGAAGGTCATTGAATCAGTAAACTATTTCATGCTTAGTATTCTTAAGGTTCTTTAGTTTAGATCAATTTAACTTGATTTATCTTCATTTAGTGATTTTGATCTTGCCAGAATGTAGCATTATTTATCTTTATATTTATTTAAGATTTGATGATTGGATTTCTTTTGGTTAGCTTCTAGCAGTTAGAAATTTCATTCGTTGATTAGACATTATTGTTTCTTAAATTAGTTAGGGGGTTATAATGTTGTTTAGGAATTGCTTTCTGTTTAGATTAAATCTTAAAATGCATTTTTAACATAAAGAGTGTTAGTATATGTTTGAGTTAATAGAATTGTTAAGTTGTATATGTAGATTTAATGAGTGTTGCCGTTTAATGTATAATAAATAAGATGTGTTTGATGACTGAAGTTACTACTTATGTTTCATATACCATCTTGGGTCTTGACTATTGTTTTATCGTTCAATTTTGTTATTATTATAAATGGGCATTGAGTTTAGAGTTTAGGTTGTGTAACTAACTTTTTACGTGGGTCTTTAGGTTTTCATGATTATATTGATGTGTTTTGGGGGTTGTTTTTGTTTTGGTACCAGAGGCCTCAGGAGTTGGTCTAGTTTATGATCTTGTTTGTATATTTGCATTTAGTTTGATGTTCTTTTTTTCTTTTGGTGCCATTGAGTTTGGAGAATTATCTATGTACCTTGACTTGTTAAAGGATTTTGGTTACAATCTCAACGTTTAATTGAAGATATGGGTTCTTAAGGTTGTGTTGGTCTTGAATTTTCTCATTAAATGATGATCTTATTGATGAGTATATGATAATCATATTTCCGCCCTCTAGTCATTTTGGGCAAAGTGGATTCACATGTTGTTATGGACTTGGGATTATGTTGATTTGAGATATGAGCCTCTTGATTGATGTTTTGGAACCTAGAGGGGTTCTGGGAGAGATTTTCATCTAGGTGCTTAATGAATATGACATATATGGATCCTTAGACTGATTTTGAGATTCTATGTTCCAAACTTTGTCGTTGTGGTTCCTTTGATTTTGATGAATCTTTGAAGTTTCTTAAATGATTATTGATTTATTATGCTTTTGTTTTCGTTGGAGCATAGGAGAGGATTTTCTAGGAGCATTGTTAGGAGAGTGGCTCATAATGGGGGTTGGGGCCCTAAGTGGTCAAACCAAGATAACCCATTGTGGAGTTTTAATCAAGTGGTAACATAATTAAATGAACTGGGTTGGGTTACACATTAAACAAGATAAATAAGTTTCCTCACCCATGGCTTTGAGTGCTTGTATAGACCAAGGATGGCTTGGAGACGGCCTGGCCGTTTGTGGGGCGTTGATCTGGCAAATCGACTTCCTTCTCCTCACGGAAGGTTGTCGATTCCACATGAGTTCTCACCTGGGGGTCGAGGTCTGGAGAGAAATGCTAGGATAATCCAGGATAGTGGAAAACTATGCGATGACACTCTCTTGCATGAGTCTTAGGATTCCCTTTAGTTTGTCTTGTGAATCGCCTCTGGTATCTTCTAGTGTAATGTGGTGTCTTGTGATTATTCTTGCGGTATCCCTTTTGTATCCCTATTGTACTCTCATGTCATCTTGTTTATCTGTATGTCATGCTTCGGATTTCTTTGTGATTTTTTATTCTGTTATAGCCTTGTTGTGTTTGTCTGTCTGGTGTGGGGCCTTGTGTTATCTCCTAGCTCGGAGGGGGTGGGCCTCAAGGTTCCATGTGGTTGGGTGGCAAATATTTTATCTATCAAGTCTTCAGAGTTGTGTTCGTGATCTTTCTGGATAGATTTATGCATCTTTAGCGTACCTTCATTTCAGTTCATGAAGGATGATCATTATTATATCTTGGATTATATGATGTATCATGGATTCAGGCATTGTAATGTGTACTCTTGTAATATGATAGAAAATGTAATGTAATCTTGTATTGATGGTTTATTTGAGATGTAGTATTTAGAGATGGATAGATCAACAATGTACTTGTATTATTTTGTTATGGAATAGAAACATCTCTATTTGAGATTTAAAATGATTATAGTTTCATGATGTGTATCTTGTACTATATCTCTTCATTATGTAATTGTTTTAGTCATTTAGTTAAGCGTTTCTTAGTAGCAATGTCGGGGAACCTATGAGGACTTGGTGTAATGTTTAGTGATTAGCACTTATGCATGTAGTTGTATATTACATCATTTATATGATTATCATTATGTGTAACATATGAGTATTGTAATTGTTAGTGTTTTTTTTTAAATTGTGCTTGGTTCTTTGGCATTTTGTGTCGTCCACTCGGGTTTCCTAGCGGGGCGTTACATGTGACTCCCTCAAACATGAGATATAAAAAGGGAGAAGTGAACTTCATTTGAAAGGGGAAGAGAGGAAGGAAGAGAAAAGGGAAGGTGTGCAGCAAGAAAAATTAATAAAAGAGACAAAAGAAATGTGAAGAAAATAAGGAAGTGACTCCTTCAAGGGACAAAAGGTATGAAGGGTTGTGACTCTTCGAAAAGGTGGTAATTATGAAGGTTTGTGACTCTTTCAAAGAGAGACAATTATGAAGGGTTGTGATTCTTTCAAAGTACATAAATGATGAAGGTCGTGACTCATCCAAAGGGTGGTAATTGTTGAAGGTTGTGGCCTTTGCAAAGGGCAGCCATGATAAAGAAGTGTGACTCCCCCACATTAGAAGATAGAAAGCAGAGAATGTTTCATTTGAGAGGACATCCAAGGGAGAGCAATTTGGGGAATAATACATTATTCTCAAAGGCAACAATGAAAAGTGGTGACTCAATTCTAATGAAAGGTGGTGACCCTTTCACCAATAAAGTATAAAGGAGATTTCATTCCAAGCAAAAAAGGAGAAAAACAACAAAAGAGTATTATTCAGATTCTAAGAGCAGATTGAGCAGAAGAATTCCATTTGATAAAGGAGAATGATCTAAGAGATCAACCTGATATGACAAATCAGACTTCAGATATTTATACAGCTTATCTCATCTTATTCGAGTAAGAATTACAAACTAAATTTTGCTCCTGTTTCATTTTGGATTTGTGAATTTAGGGCAAAGTATAAGGTGATCCTTAAAGGGGACATTACAGTATCCAGCAAAAGATGTTCAATATGAATAAACACAATAAAAACCAAAAAAAAAAATCTCATTTCATCCTGTGCATCTACCTTTTGTCCTGAAAAATTGTAGTAGAAAATGTAAACAATTTAGTGGCCATACCTGTCGTTTGCCTCCTCATCTCCTTCTCCAATGATTGGAATAGTTGGCCCAGACAAAATAGCAAACCTGTTAAACAGAAACCAAGTATTTAGATATACAGTCCAATCTGAAGTAGAGCATGCAAGTTTTAAAAAAATTCTAGACTCAATTCAGACAGCAGAAGCTTAAAGGTTTGTACTCTCATAGTACATATAATCGTCTATTAAGATCATTGTTTTCAAAAGAGACTAGCATAGAAATGTCATGTCAATCATTTACAATATTTTAAAATTATCTAATTATCTTCCTCTATTGACCTCTCTATTCTGATTCACTCTCAAGAGACATTGATTATCAGATAACCTAAAATTGGTTAAGATGCTGAATGCACAAACGATTAGTATTTGTAAGCCTTCGTTAGCAGATTCTTTATTCTACACGATATGTTCACTTCAAAAAGCACTCATAATTGTCAAAGTACGAAGCTATGGAGTTTTACTGTTTTAGGATTGAGCTGTTGACCTCAATTCTGAATGCAATTTGATTTCAGCTGATATTGTTAGAAAGCTTGGTTTAAAAACATATGAGCATCATCATCCATGCCAATTGGATTAGGTGATAAGGAGTGGAAATTCAAGTTACTGAGAGGTGAAAATTTCAGTTTGGTTTAAGTCCAAAGTTCATTGATAAAGTGGATGTACATGTGATTTCACTTGATGCTTTTGACAGTGCTTGGGAATCCACATTTGTATGGCAGATGCTATTTTCATGGCAAGGGCCAACAAGTACCCATGAGCCAAGAATGAAGCCAAGTACATCATCATCAAGGGACACCACAGTGCAAAAGTAGCAATGATAAGTTTCCACCAAGCTCTAAAATAGATTCATTAAGAATGAAGTCAAGTAAATCATCATCAAGGGATACCACAGTGCAAACGTAGCAATGACAAGCTTCCACCAAGCTATAAAATATTAGACCAGGCAATTTTGGCGGAATTGAGGTTTCTTCAATGTCTAACTCTAAACATATAAAATCAATTGGATGAGGTATTGGCATCCTTTTAAGAAGTGTTTCATGAGCTCAAGGGGTTGCCAAGGGGTTGCCACAAACAAGAGAGGTAAAGCATGAGATCACCTTTGCCTTATGTTGGATTGTATACATAATGACTTTTGGAAAATTATGAGATTAAAAACAGCTCCAAGAATTATTAGCAGAAAGGTTATTCACCTAATCCCCCATAGTCATGGTAAGAAAAAAAAAGAAGGCTCCTGGAGAATTACCACAGATTACAGGGCTCTAAATCAGATAATTACTAAGAACACCATCCTTGTTAGGAAATTAAGGTTTACATTTAATAATCTGGTTATGTTAGTTGTGTGGGAAGTTATTTCCGTAACAGGAAAACAATAGCTTTAAAAAGACAATATATTGAATGTAATGGATGAACGAAATGATAATAATATTACTTTTTAATGTGTTTGCAATGTAAATTTTTAAATTGTTATTTTGTTATGTTGTTCTATATTGGTATCAAAGTGCAAACCATTTATGTGCCTCTGACCTGAGAAAAATGAGAGAATAAGAGTGGGTTAAATTCCTTTTGCCATCGATGAGAAGATCAGAGCTTGCTTCAGACTGAATGCTCCAGGGGCTTCTGCACAATCTGTGTGATCAAGTCTTTGTCCTCCTCCAGGGAAAGTAAGACAATGTGTGACTGATGAAAATTAATAATTGGAAGTCTCTGCTTTGTAAAAATTTCAAAATCTGAACCTATATGTCAATCAAATATTCATAAAGAATAACTTCACTCACAAAGGAAGAATGCAGCAAGGATAGGGCAATATTTATTGTGGCAGTTCGAATAACCATTTATGTTGTGAATAAGGATTGCGGGCTAAATGACTATGTGAACATTTCCTAGAAAAGATAAGTGCTTTATAATTTGAGTATTTTATCAAGCTTGGATCAAAGATCATGGTTGCTTGTATAATGTTGTGTTTGGCAAAGATTACAAATTCACATTCTTATGCTGTTGGAGAGATTAATGTGACATCTAATGGATAAAGTGTAATAAGTTTTATTGGAGGTTGGAGGAAATGGAGGCGGGAGGGCATCTATCGTCCTGAGCTAGCTTCTTGTTCAGAGATAATTCATTGCATGAAAATCATCTTTTCATTGCTAGCCCTTTCAGGAGCACGTGGGGACATGCAATGAGTTTTTGGTTTGTAGATAGTTGAATCCACAAACTTGATGAGTTGTTGTTGGTTTGTGGATAGTTGAATCCACAAACTTGGTGTGTTGTTGTTGGTTTGTGGACAATTGAAACCACAAACTTGGTTTTTGGTACAGTGGATAGTTGAATCCATGGACTGGGTATGGATAGTTGAGTGTTTCGTTGGACAATCAAAACATTTGCCTAGACATGAGTGTTAATGTTTTGAACCAGAATAATATACAGAAAATCAGAAAAACATACGAACAGATAACACGATTATTTACCCTGGGAAAACCCTCCTACTCGAGGGAAAAACCCAGCCACGCCCGAAAATAGATTCCTTTATTGTATGCTTCACACAAATATAATTTTCTCAGGCTTATGATTGTTGACACTTAACAATCAATCAATAAGTCTAAGTCCCATACTCAGTTCGATCACACTCAAATCAAGATATTGATGCAATACAAAATATGTGAGATACTCAGCACTTCTACACAGTGCCGAAATACACAGAACTTCACACTATTAGAAATTACAATAACAGATAACCACGACACATGTATCTGTAGAGCTGCAAGATACGATCATTAAGAAACAATAGACTGAACAACAACCTATGCCAATATGTCTCTCTGCTAAATATGATTCAACACATAATACCATCGCTGAGTGAAGAGTTGCGTAGAAGCTCAACCGACTAACGTTACAGAATGTACACAGTCACATACTATGAGACAACATCTTCATTAAGAGGACGGTCGGTGAACTGGAGAACCATCTACTTCAAGAAATAAACTGCCACCACAATGAAGGAACCGTCGACTTCCATAACCGCTGACTTACATAAATAAGGCTTGACAACAAAGATAAAGACACGCGCACTTTGCCAACTCATTAAACATTTGGCCTCAAGGTTGATGCTTTGAGTGCGAACAAGGAAGCCCGAATAAATAATTCTCCCTCAACTATAAAACTTCAACACTCCCTCTTAGCAAGAGAGATTATTTATTCCATAGTGTGTCTCAACTTGACAAGCACAATGAAGTTGCAACCAAAAAGTGTCAATAACAAAACCTCATCACAGATTTTCTCAACATAATATTGTCATATCATCATAACAATATTCACCATAGCTACTCCTAGAGGGTGAATCGGAAAGACATAAAAATAAAGTCATGGAGTCACACACATGACTTCCACAATGCCTACTCGCAAAGGGTGGAAAAAGGACTTACACCTTAGACTTCTCCCAGAGAAGAATGCATTTCCACCATACCTACTCACAGAGGGTGGAACAAGGGATTTCACGTCGAACTTCTCTCGCAGAGAAGAACTCATTAACAAGGGATTGCACCTCGAACTTCTCCCTCACAGAAAAGACCTCCTTAACAAGGGATTGCACCTCAAACTTCTCTCTCATAGAGAAGAACTCATTAACAAGGGATTGCACCTCGAACTTCTCTAACATAGAAGAACTCATTAACAAGGGATAGCACCTAGAACTTCTCCCTCACAGAGAAGAACTCATTACAACACATAAAAGATCACTTGAAAGCCGAGACTCCCTCTCAACAGGGCAGCATTCTCATAGCTTTGATTATCACAACAAAATAGAGTTGATTCCAATGTTGACCAAACAAGGAGCTTTAGCAGTCACACTGCTACACAAGCTTGTTGATCCTCTGCAAAGGATTTGGCACTCTCCATCTGTTGCTCAAGCTCCCTCTAAACCTTAATTCCACTTCTTAGAATAAACTGAACACGAGATAATCTGAATAGGTACAGCTTCAAGAGCCACCAACTCAGCTCAGGCTGCAATCTCTCATCATCCTTGTGCTCCTCTGGAAGCATTTTAGAGAGATTAGTAATAGAATCAAACAGACTAATGTTAGAAGCATACATGATTCACTACTCTCAATGTTATAGCATGAATTAAATATATAAAATTCATGAACCCATTATCAAAGATACAATCATAAAATACTTATCTCTTCATAGTTTAATCTTCCTCATAATACACCAATAGATCTTTCACCATCACAAAGTTATAGTGCAGGCAGAGAATGCAAATTCGAACCCTAGCATAGAAGATTGCATGAGAAGCATCAATAGCTGAGATTGAAACACCCACAGCGAATCATCGAACAACATATCCATTAGACATCATGATCCTTCTAGAATCCAAATGTCCTATTCTGGTTCGGATCGTTTCCTTAGACCCTCTCTGATACCATGTTAATGTTTTGAACTAGAATAATATACAGAAAATCAGAAAAACTTACGAACAAATAACATGATTATTTACCCTAGGAAAACCCTCCTACTCGAGGGAAAAACCCAGCCACACCCGAAAATAGATTCCTTTATTGTATGCTTCACACAAATATAATTTTCTCAGGCTTATGATTGTTGACACTTAACAATCAATCAATAAGTCTAAGTCTCATACTCAATTCAATCACACTCAGATCAAGATATTGATGCAATACAAAATATGTGAGATACTCAGCACTTCTACACAGTGCTGAAATACACTGAACTTCACACTATTAGAAATTACAATAACAGATAACCACGACACATGTATCTGTAGAGCTGCAAGATACGATCATTAAGAAATGCCAATATGTCTCTCTACTAAATATGATTCAACACACAATACCATCGCTAAGTGAAGAGTCACGCAGAAGCTCAACCGACTAACGTTACAGAATGTACACCGCCACATACTATGAGAACATCTTCAATAAGAGGACTGTCGGTGAACTGGAGAACCGTCGACTTCAAGAAATAAACTGCCACCACAATGAAGGAACCGTCGACTTACATAAATAAGGCTTGACAGCAAGGATAAAGACACGCGCACGTTGCCAAGTCATCAAACATTTGGCGTCAAGGTTGATGTTTCGAGTGTGAACAAGGAAGCCAGAATAAGTAATTCTCTCGCAGCTATAAACTTCAACAATGAGGGGTTGATGCTTCGAGTGTGAACAAGGAAGCCCGAATAAGTAATTCTCTCGCAGCTATAAACTTCAACAATAAGGAGTTTGGGTTGATGCTAATGCAGAATTGGGTAATCAAACCAGACAAGTAGCACTTGGATTGATGATGATGTAGTGTAAGATAATCAGGACATTTGCCTAGATAGAAAAGTTTAGGTTGATGCTGATAAAGAGCTTGATAATCAAGACATTTGCCTGGACAAAGAAGTTTAGGTTGATGTCACTACAGTTTTTTCCTGTTTTTCTTTTTCATAATGTTAACTTTGAGAGGTAATTGTTAGGAAATTAAGGTTTACATTTAATAATCTAGCTATAAAGTTCGTTGAGGGAAGTCATTCCTATAATAGGAATATAATGGCTTTATAAAACCAATATATTGAATATAATGGATGAACCAAATGATGACAATAAAATTCACCCAAGGGGTTATTCACCCAATCATCAGTAGTCATGATAAGAAAAAAAAGATGGCTCTTGGAAAATTATCATAGATTGCAGGGCTCTAAATAAGACAACCACTAAGAACCACTATCCTCTCCTACTAATAGATGACTTGTTGGACCAACTTCAACATCTAGGGTACTTACCTAAGTTGGATCTAAATTTTGGATATCATCAAGTTCATATGCAGGATATGTAGAAGATTGCTTTCAAGACCAAGGAAGGTCTTCCTCTACTTTTATAAGACTGATGAATGGTGTTTCAAAAGATTTCATCGATATATGTTTGATAGTGTATCTAGATGATATTCTGGTTTTTAGTGCAACATGAAAAGAATATTTTATCCACTTGAAGCAAGTAGTGCAAGTGTGAATGAAAAACAGATTTATTCAAAATGCAGAAATGCGAGTTTGGCAAGCAAGCTTTGGTTTATTTGGGCACATAGTGGATCCCACAAAGGCAGAGGCTATTGGCAAATTAGTGTGAATGAAAAACAGATTTATTCAAAATGCAGAAATGCAAGTTTGGCAAGCAAGCTTTGGTTTATTTGGGCACATAGTGGATCCCACAAAGGCGGAGGCTATCACAAATTTGCCAACGCCTAAAAATGTGATAGAACAAGGAGCTTTGTAGGTGCAGTTCAGTATATACGTAGACTCATTCCCTCTTACTCTACTATAGCTGCTACTTTACATTCAATTGCTGCCACGGGTTTGCAGTTGGGTAAAGCCCTTTGAAGTAGAGGCCCTTGCAAGCAATTATGCTATGGGTGTTGTCTTGATACAAAGAGGTAAACCCATTTGCTATCATTCAAAGGTTTCTACTTCAGCAGTCATTAGTTATCCAGTATATAAGATAGAGCTATATGCACTAGTTCAGGCGATAAGGAAATGGAGACATTATTTATTTGGAAAAGTACTAGTTTGCATATTGACATCATTTTTTAATATTTTTTATGGTATTTGCTAGCCCAAAGCAAGTCGTAACAAGCAAAATACTACAAATGGATGGGATTTGAACAACAGTTTCGTTTGGTGATCAAATATAAGAAAGGAAATACAAAAGTTGTGGCGGATATGCTATCTAAAACATCCATTTTGAAGCCCATTTCAGCTCTAGCTATGGTGACTAAACTAGAGCCATTCAAAAAAGAGGGCAATGGAGAAGAATAGGCCAAATATGCAAACTTTGGGGAGTTCAAATGGATGTATGACCTACATGAATCAAGACGATGAAAATTTTCATCAGTTGAATGCATTTCAAAAGTTGAAAACTCCTGAAAACAACTAACTCTCTGCACAAAACCGAAACACTGTTTTACAACAAGACATTATGAAATCTTCACGATGCATTCAAAACTATCATCTGATAACAACCAATAATTTTGACACAACACATGGAGGATGGAATTTGAAACAAATCGACTTGACTTTTACCACTTCCAATTCCAAATTGAAGTCTTCCAATGTATGGGAAATTCAAATATTCCAAATATCCATGAGATGTGATGTCCCCAACTCAAGCCATGAGAATTAAGTTTTAACAGTAGATTGGCTGTCCTTTCCTTGGATTACCCAAAAGGAAGAGGGCATACAGCATTATTGGTAAGTGTAGAGTCTTTGACTTGTATTCTATTCAATTCTTAAGTTGTGGGCACATCTTTTTATGCAACTTAAGAGAACTTAAATTATGGGCACACTTTTTTATGAAACTTAAGTGACTTCTAGCCTAGAGACTTAAGTTGTCCCCCTTTACATGTACTTTAAGTGATTTTAAAAAGCATGTGCCAAAAAGGTCAAGGGGTGCGGGATTTCAAGGAGTCTGTTGGCTCATTTTTTGGGCTTTAATATGGAACATTGAATTGAGTTGGTAGTGGATAAAGGGCTGAGGTTAGATCATCCTTTTGGGAGTTATATAACATTCTAAGGTTCTTTTAGAGCTCATATGTTATCAGTCTTTTATCTATATTGCTGCTGCAATATTTGGCTTGATCTTTGAAATCCTAAGTATATCTGGTTTTAGAGAGACATATGGGCTCTCCCTAGTCAGAAAGGTGTGTTTCGATGAAAGGACTTTGGTCTATGATGCCCTAGTGCATCATTTTCATAGATGCAATTCATTATCAGGTTTTGAGGCCAAATTGTGGAGGTGAAATTCAAGCATCAGGTCCAGATTTGGGATATCTACAGTAAGGTGCCTTCATATTACTAAGCTTCATTAAAGATAGAAATAGGACAAGTAGAAACAGGTTGAATAGACCTAGTTCTGATTTTTTAGAAAAATTGGCAAGGAGGGCTAGGGGTTGAAAACATTTATGAGGTATTTGTGCCTAAATCTGCATCCTATTAATTACCTTCACTCGGAAAAATAAAAGAAAATTAATGTAAACCATTTCTGAAATTTCTAGGTAGATTTAGAGTGATCTTTCATATTTCTTCCATGCTTAGAAATTTATTTATATTAGCAGAAAAAATCAGTTCAATAATCTAAATGCAAATCTGACATTGTTGAGGAATTTCTTATGTGCAAATAAAAACTCAGAATTTTGTGTCCCCTATTTTTGGAGATATTGTTGTTGTTTTTATTATCCCTATTTTGGGGATGTTACAATGGTATCAAAGCTGCAAGTATTGGCAGCCTATTTGGGTCAGTTTTATGCATGGAAAGGGTGATCATAGCTTGAAAAAACAGAAAGGAATAATGGCTGGCAGCGATCAAACACGATCAATGAGTGAAGAGGAGAAAAAACAAATGTTTGCAAAAAGGCTAAGACAGTTACAAAATACCAATCTTTATTTGAGTCAGATGGCTCATAACATAGCAAATTGAAGAAATCCGGTGCATATGGAGAGAGAAGAAAGTATCAAAGCTGGGGAAAACAATGAACATTCTACCAGCAGACCTTCAAGTTCATTACAATCCAGACCTTTCATGCCTACCTTTATACAAGAGGATGAGCCCACACAAGAGGAACCCATAGAGGACAATGACGATACTGAAATTTTGGCTAAGCATCAAGATTTGGTGGCAGATTTTCAGTCATCTCTTTTAGAGACTACTTGGCGGTCACCAAATACACAAAGCCACAGCGAAAAATAGTGGAAACAAGGGAAGTGGAATTATGGGCTACAGAAAATGTTGGGGTGTCTATCCTTACTGAGTTTTAATGGATCATCCAAGGGTACAGCTAGAGCTTGGATTCAGAAATTGCATACTTACCTTGCCCTGAATCAGATGAAGGAGATTGAGGCCATCAAATTTGCTACTATTCACCTAGAAGGAGCTGCACATGAGTGGTGGCATCATGGTATTAGATTGGTCACTCGAGAACTACTCGAGAAGTGATGAGTGAACCGCTGACCGAAAGTGAGTGACCCTATAATAAGGTTGATTGGACCCCTGAGGGGAGTTGATCCATTAGAGACCTTGGTCGTTCCACGCCTCTTTTAATTAGAGAACTTTAAGTTTTCCCTAATACAATGCGGTTCATTGGGGGAGTGCATCTAAATTATGTGCGTAATATGAATAGATGGCTGGGCCATATCTAGTTTGATCGACCCTCAACCTCCTGAGGCACCATGAACCCTATCTAGGGTGCACCAACATAATATAACTACAGGGTGGGTCCCTACTATTCTGTGGCATTAAGTTGTTCTAGTTTATCACCCTGCTGCCATAATGACAATATGCATTCACGCATGAAGCAATATAATCGCCCACCCATCCCCACATGCGTCCCCAATTACGTCTCCCAGGTTGGGAGGGAAATATAGTTGGTTGGTAGGCTATAGATTAGACTAGGTGGGCCCCACTACAGTTTGACTGCAAGGATTCAGAGGCACACTCTAGAGACTTGGCTCAGTTAAAACAGGTTGGGACACATCAGGCATACATTTCAGAGTATCAATTGTTGTCAAAAATGGTTTCGAATGTGACCGAGAAGAGGTTGACTTCTTGGTTCATTGAGGGTTTGTCAAAACCTCTCAGGGGTTGGGTCAAAGCTTTTGATCCGCCATCCTTGCAGGGGCACTATTAAGCGTGAAAGAAATATAGAGCTATCTACACCACAAGCTAGGTTTCCTAACAAGTTTATGCAGAGAACCTTACCCTTCGAGGAGCTCTAGGAAGGTTTAGAATTTGTTTATTCAAGTTTTTTGAGTTAAGTTACGAAACTTCAAGGAGGGTCTTGCGTGACTTAAAGCACCCCATTTATCTTTTCTAATGTGTTAGGAGACCTTTCCCCTTGCTTGCTTGAGTTTCTTGGCTTTTAGTCTTTCGCTTGTGCAATGTCTCTTGGTGACCATTGACCTAATTTGGAGGTTTGAGCTTTAGAACTTTGCATGTTGCATGTGAGTGAGATTGGATGTTTCAAACAAAATTATTCCATGCTATGCATTGTCTTTTTAGATCTTGTCCTCGAGGGTTCCTTAGTGGGGCATTACAGATCATAGCATTTGTTATCATCCTCAAATAGATGGTCAAATAAAGATTGTAAATAAAAGGCTCTAAGGCTACTGAGGAACTATGTTATGAGCAACAAAAGGCATGGGCAAATTGGTTCCATTTGACAAAAAAATTGTTACAACACTACATATCATATGAGCATAGGTATGACCCATTTCAAAGCTTTGTATGGTTATAAAGCTTCTACATTTGTGGATTTGGTTTTCTCTGATTCTAGAGCTCCAAAAGCTCTTGAGAGGGCCAACAAGAATAAAAATATCCTTAAGGCACTTAAAGATAATATTCAGATTGCACAGGAAAAAGAAACATGTTGATGGCCATCGAGTTGAGAGGTCTTTTGAGGTGGGAGACATGGTATATTAGGGTCTTCAACCTTGGAGACAATCCTCAATGAAAGTAAGTGGAACAGAAAAGCTTAAACCAAAGTTTTATGGGCCTTTCAAAGTGATTAAAAGAATTGGTGAAGCAGCATATGAGTTGGAGCTGCTATCTACAAGAAAAATTCACAATGTATTCAATGTGTCATGCCTCAAAAAGGCTCTTAGACAGCAAGTGATTCCTTCTACAGATTTTCCCCCTCCCCTATGGTGAAAAAGGTTAGTTGTTACTTATTCCTGAAATAATTTTGCAAGAGAGAAAAAGTTGAGGAATAAAGTAATGTTTGAATATCTCATCGAGTGGAAAAACTTGCTTTTGGAGGATGCAACATGGGAAGGAGAGGAGACTATTAAGCATCCTAGTCTACAGATGCTTGAGGACAAGCATTCTTCTTTGGGTGGGGGGGACTGTGATGTCCCCAAATCAAGCCATGAGGCTTAACAAAGCATTGGCTGTCCTTTCCTTAAATTACCCAAGAGGAAGAGGATGTAGAACACTTTTGGGTAAGTGTGGAGTCTTTGGCTTGTATTCTATTCAATTCTTAAGTTGTGGGTACATCTTTTTATGCAATTTAAGTAAACTTCAGTGATTTTATGTTGTGGGCACGTCTTTTTATGCAACTTAAGTGACTCCTGGCCTAAAGACTTAAGTTGTCCCCCTTTACATGTACTTAAGCGATTTTAATAAGCATGTGCCAAAAAGATCAAAGGGGTTTGGGATTTCTAGGAGCCTAATGACTCATTTTTAGGGTTTTAATGTGAAGCATTGGATTCAGTTGGTAGTGGAACAAGGGCTGAGATTAAATCATCTTTTTGGGAATTATTATATAACGTTCTAAGGTTCTTTTAGTGCTCATTATGTTATCAGTCTTTTATCTATTTTTGCTGCAATCTTTGGCCTGAGGTCTGAAACCCTTGAGTATCCCTAGTTTTGAAGAGACACATGGGCTCCCCTACTCAGAAGGATGTGTTCCAGTGGAAGGGCTTTGGTTTGCGATGCCATGGCACATCATTTTTAGAGCTACAATTCCTTATCAGGTTTGGAGGCCATTTTCTGGAGGTGAAATTCAAGCATCAGGTCCAGGTTTGGGATATCTACAGCAAGGTGTCTCCATATTACTGATCTTCATTGAAGAAAACAACAACAAGGACAAGTGGAAATAAGTTGAACCATTGAACAGACCCAGTTCTGATTTTCTGGGTGTGTTGACAAGGACAGGCAGGGTTTGAAGATATTTCCGAGGTATTTGTGTCTAATTCCGCATACTATTAATTATCATCATCTCAGAAAAGTAAAAGAAAATCAATGTAAACCATTTCTGAAATTTTTGGGCAGATTTAGAGTGATTTTCTGGACTTTTCAATACCCTGAAATTTATTTATATTAGCAGGAAAAATCAGTTCAATAATCTGAATGCAAATCTGAATTTGTTGAAGAATTTATTATAAGCAAATAAAAATTCAGAATTTTTTCTGCCCTGTTTTTGGAGATATTGTTGATTTTTATAATATCCCTATTTTGGGGATGCATAGCATAGCAAGTACAAGGGTACAAAGCATTTGTAGAGTGGTGTATGTGTAAGAGAAAGGAGAATTCACTTGCAAGAGATTGTGTATGCTTGATATAAACAATTGGTTGTACCCACCTCTGTACTTGTACTGTTGATAATTATGATCAAAAGCTAGTTGAGCATTTTCCATTGGCAGTTGGTTTCTCCCTCTATGAGTGATTTTCCCAGATGAAAATTATAAGTTGTGAATTGCTTTGCAAGTTTCATTGGGCCTCTCTGTTTTATAACACAGCATTCTTCCCTCATCAACTGCCATTTGTGATGAAGCAAGTATGACAGTAACAAACTCAGTATTTCAACAGTTCCTACAACTCTTTTGATGAAATTACAGGTCACTGATGGGGGAAACATAGAGGAGAGAAGGAACAGAGCATCAATTACTAGAAATTTCCAAGTAATCAGCTGTTATGCTCCAGGACATGACTATGCATGAATAGATGTTCCACTCACAGTTGCGGGAAGAAGACACTTTTTCATCAAAAGATGAGGAATTGGGGTTTTTCCACATGGAAGACAAAAAAGAGCAAAGGAATTCATCTTCCGCTGTGGCTGAAATAGCTGTCTGCAGGCGGGGTAGAAGGTCTGGACCAAGTCTGTTGCAGCTTCTCAAAATATGGAGACAGCTTGCATATGGTGCACTGCAATGATTGTTTGGGTGCATCAAACAATGTCACAATGCCAATGCTTATTATAGAAGGTTTCGAGCAATCAAAAGGTTAGTGCTCGGACCCAACATGATCATCAGTGCAGAGGCTAACGGAAGCAAATTCAGCAAGGTCAGGAGAGAGATGCAAGGTCCAAGAGGAGCAGGGTCTAAGAAGGGTGTTAAAGGTACAGCAGCCCTCTGCAAAGCACTACAATGTCAAACCAATAGGGCAGAGGTAGCCCTATTCCTAACCTGTTTATGGCCCATTTTTGTGGTTGGGAACTGGTTGTATGTATTTTTCTGTTAGCATGTAATTAAGGAATGTGTAGTCCTTCCATTGGTAGTTCCCAGCTAGAGCTGCTGGTTATAATTGGACCATTACTGGTTGTTTTGCAATAGGGTGAGGACCCTAATAGATCCCCCCTTTTATTACCGATTGTTAAAAAAAGGAAAATAATGTTCTTTGCATCTACTTCATATATTTTTTTCATTAGCCTAATAAATCCCTTTCCCTCATTTTATGTAAAATAAATAAAATAAATAAATTACTCCCCATTGTAAATAACCAGTTCATATATAAATTGTCAAAGTAAACACTGGAACTCAACATATACAGTAAAGAATGTGCTACTTACCCTCTAGCCAACCAAAGAAGGGGCGACGTTGATCCTATTCCTGCAAATTCATTGGGAGAACCGCGTACTTGGCCAGCTGCTTCTTTACTTTTAAACTCTCCTGGGTAAGACCATACTAATGTTGGAAGAGGTCCATCTCTTGAAGCATCATAACCAGGAGGCAAATACAAGGTTGCAGTCAATTGCACCCCATCCTTACGCTGGTATCTAATCATCTCTTTCTGCAATTTGGAGAGTTGGGGATATGGGTGTGGGAAATTAGTAATTTGACTTATTCGTTTATCTGGCCAAGACTGCAAAAAGTACTGTGGATTTTCTGTTTTTGACTCTTTTGAAAAAAGTATTTTGAGTTTATCAAGATCCAGATCACCATCAGACTGATCAGACATTAAAGCGGCAACTGCCTGGTAATATGTTTCCTTGTCACTTTCCCATATACGCTCCTTTTCACCTGTGTTTCTGATTACATGCAGCCACGTCACTATCCAGGAAATTCAACAATGAGGTTCTGAGAAAATTCCACAATTAACTACCTAGCTAATTAGAACATCCAAATAAAAGAATTGAAAATCTCACATGTCTAAAAGATCAAGAAAAGGAATATTTCCTTCTGGTGTTGCCCCACTGCCATTCAACAAAAGGAACGTACTTCCATCTGCCTTTCTTATCTTTGCAAGAACATAAGTTCCAGCCGATGTTCGCCGAAGCATTGGTGAGCCTGGATCAGAATAAACATCTTCCGATGATCTGTCAAATAGTATACGAGCCCCTTGTTCTCTATTTTCTGGAGATATTATCCATGTCCGAGTACGCCTTGTTTTATACCATGACTCGTAAACCAAAACCAAGGAATCATCACTCCAAGATATTCCCCTATAAATGAAATAAAACTTTAGAGAAATACTACAGTAATACAAATAAATAAGTCAACTGTAAGCATACATTTAAAGAGAATTCAACTTAGAAACAAATTATTAAATTCTGGAAAAGCTAACTGCACATTTGCGTATTTAATCAGATGTAGAAAAACACTGGAATCTACCCTTAACAGCCAGAAATTCTGATCTAGTGATCAATAGTTCATTCACCTGATCTATAAAGATCTCAAGTGGGTTACATTACAGCCTGAAAAGATAACTATAAATGAACTATTTAACTAAAAGTTGCCAAAATATTTGTTCCCATAAATAAACTGTGCCACAATCACTTAGATTTAAATGGTATCCAAGTGTCCAAATCTTCAAGTTTTATCTGACCTAAATCGGCAGCTTTCTATCATAGAAATCATTTTTTTTGTTCAGCTGACCTAAAGCTACAATCCTAGTTGTTGACAATATGATAATATCTAAACTCACAGAAAATCAAGAAGATCTGCAAGCAATGGCCAGAAGGCACTGAAACTGACAAGAAACTCACTCACAGCAACCCTGACAGAAGATGTTGTTTAAGCCCTAAATTGATGTCAGACAAGATAAATACTAATTGGGTTAAAAGTGGGCCCGCATGTAATTATAAGAGTAACAAGATTGGTTTGATGGTCCTGCAAATGGTTTTGGGGAATTGGAAATACCTATCAAATCAAAAGCACAGCCATTTGTTGCCACTGACATGAATAGCTGCACCTCTATGGTTATTAACTACAAGAAAAAGGTTTGTTTAATACTCTCCCTTCAAAGTAATCAGTATCCTCATTGCTAAACTGCGCCCTAGAAAATTGAAAAGGAATTCATTTTCAAATGGTCATGTAGACCTTTTTCTGTATGCTGAGGTACTACATGTATGAGATTTTCATTCCATGAGGTCTTCTTAATTGTCTACTTCATGACTATTTTGTTGTAAGGTTGTGTACAAAATGTTAGGTTAATAAATAGTTTGATTTTGAGAAAGCATCCATGGTAATCGCATTCAACAGAGTACTAAGTATTTCTTCAAATTGAGTATGATCTTTAGTGTCACGACTTTTTTCTCTCAAACTCCAAGCCAATCATTGTACATGCAGTATAATTTTACAATTTTTTCCGGAAACCTCACTTGAAAAAATAAGCACTGTACAAAATGTACATCAATGCCTGCTTATAGCTCACATAATCTTCCAGACATCATGATGATGAGAATAATTTATCCAATAAACATGGAATTTATGAACATAATACCATTCATAACCAAAAAGGCAAGCAAACATTGTTCAAATTCTGTATATTATTGATGTTTTGGATTTAAGAGTTTATTCCAATTGATAGCAATGCCAAGTGCAAAGGGCAATACATGCTTAATCGATTAAGTGATTATGTATTGTGTTTCTATCCACAATTAAGCCTTCAATATTTTGTCAATAGAAGAAAATACTGATTAGAAAGTTATAAACAAGCTTGTACAAATGAGTAAAATAAGGGTTCATGTAAGCACCCATAACGGAGATCAAGCTTATGAAGAACCTCAGGTTCCTCAAAAGACAGTGGTTCAGCAGATTGCGTGTAGACGATATCACGAGGAGAGACCTCAACCTTTGCATCACCTCCATCTTGTGTCTCTGCCCTGTGATAAGATGAAAAATCAAGAGCTGTACAAGAAACTAAAACATTTTGCACGATGCAAAACTTGAAAAAAAAAAAAAAAATTACACCCCTGTTTCTCCCAGATGAAATTTGAAAAAAAAATTGAAAAAAAAGAGAATTACACCCCTGTTTCTCCAAGATGAAAGTACCTGTTATCATGAAATCAATAACACAGAAAACTAGATATCTTTTCACAGAAAAAGTGAAAACAGTTGTACAAATGAAGTTAAGATTATGAAAATACCAGTAAAGTGATGAAGGCTTATCAGGCCGCCAATGGATAGACCTCATGCCTTTCCGAACACTGTTGAAAGCAATGGGAATGTCCTCTGCAAGAGGAAGATCACATATTTCCCTAACAAATTTCCCATCTGAAGTCCATATTTCAATTCTCTTTGGGAACCTTCCACAAGGTACAATAAATGAGTAAGGTCTATGGATGGAGGAGATCATTAGATATTTCCCATCAGGTGAAGGATCTATTGAAGTATACACAGCTGGTGGTCCTATAGCTTTTGTTGTCCCATCTAATTTGACCCAAAGTAACTGTGATGTGGAATAGTAATCAAATAGATCTGCATCATAGTCATCTTTCAACAGGTCTTGATATGTTCTCACTTGCACTATATTTTCTTCCTCATTAGATTGTATCTTTGGGCCCGATGGAATCAATGGCTTTTTTGGAGGTTCTCCACGAGTTGAAGGTATGGTACATACAACTAGTGTAGAGTCATCAATCCACACAAAGCTGCAACATGAAAAGGATCAGGCTTGTAATTATTATTCTTTAATACAATTAGTTAGCCTATTGACGACATCACAGAAAACACAGTTAAATAAGTTGATTCATGCCTGCTTAATAGAGACTTACTTGTCAAAAACGGCATTTATGTTGAATTCGGTTGTGCCATTTAAAGGCCTGGCTTGACCAGTCTCTACATTTGCAACCCAAAGGCTCAACTTACTGCTTGTATTATCCTCCTTTAAAACACATTCAGATGTTTAGATAAAAGCCCATAATCTGCATTAGAAGGTAACTAGAAATGTAAAGGAAATCTGAAAGCACATAAAGCTTGCAAAAGTCAATGTTTTTGACCTGATCAAACCGAATACTGAAAGATAGATGTCTCCCATCTCGTGACCTATCAAAGAGAAGTAAATGCACAAAATAAGAGAAAAGTATATAAAATTATTAATATACTTTGAATCCCCTGTAAATTTGTAATTGTCACCAATTACCACTTTCAATTGTTTTTAGAATTACAATCATCTTTTTGCTTTGCTTCACTTTCCCAAACATCACAAATCATTCGACCTTATTAACAAGGCTTGATAACATGAAGATTTCAAATAAAAAGAAGACAATAATTATTATTCAAATGCATCAATCAACTTATGAAATATTCACTCTTTCAAGCTTTCTTTCCTCGATTAGACTTGACTAACAATAGATAATCACATTTCAATAAACTAAGATTGATAACAATATCAGAAGAGTATATTAGTCACACACAGGAAAATTTGTCCAAGATACAGAAGATTCTGTAGAAAAAAATTTTAAAAATGGATATATCTCAACTGGGGCATATTTTCTTGTAAGACCTACTTGTATATATGGGTACACTACCATGTGAAATATATAATCATATTCCTATAAACTAAGATTGATAATGGCATCAGACAAGATTATTAGTCGCACAAAAAAGAGAGTTTGTCCAAAATACAGAAGATTCTTATATATATATAATAAACAATTTTGGATATATCCTGAAATGTTGCATATTTTAATTTTCTTGTAAGACCTATTGGAATATAACCCTACTTGGGCACATTACCGTGTGAAATATATAATCACATTCCAATAATCCAAGATTTATAACAATATCAGACTAAAATATTAGTAGTCACACACAGGAAAGTTTGTCCAAGATACAAAAGATTCTAATTTATAGAAAATAAACAAGATACAGCCTAAATGTTGCATATATTTTTGTAAAGCCTACTTGAATATAAACCTGCTTGGGCACTTTACCATGTGAAATAGTATGAAGGGAGGTAAAGTTATGTTGCGATTTACATTGGACACGAGTTTCAGACTTCAGTGATAACAAGCTAAAGTATCCAAATAAATACAAGGAAATTATTTGAGGATAACACTTTATACTCCATGTAACAAGAAATAAATGTCAACTCTATGCACAGTCCTACTCTTACTATCATACAACACAATCAAGTTTCAAATCAAAGTTATTTGCCTCAAGTTAGCTACACAAAGATGCAATACAACCAAGATACTAATCTGCATTGTCTCACTGAAAATCCTCCGCTTTGTGATTGATGTGTGTCAGAAAGCAAATGTAAGCATTGTTCCCTTTAACATTCAGTGTATATTTATCAACAAAATGTATTTACTGTGTGATAATTTCCATGTCTATCCCATATGAATATTTGCTTCCATCTATGACACATAATAAACAGAAATATTTTGTATAATAAGACCCTAGAATAACATACAGCCAAAAACGTGGTAGAAGAAAACACTACAATGGCATTCACTGTAATAGGTAGAAGTTCTTGCAACAAAAAGAATGGAGAAAGTGAAACCATCAATCTCTTACCAACTAATAAAATTGATTTTTGCACCATCTGGGAAGCCAAAGACTTCTACCTCTGGTCCTAAAGTGTCATCATCCATCAGTTTATGGATTCCTATCCCAGTGTAAAATGACCTGAAGAAAAGTTTGCACAATATACAGCAACAGTGATGATAAAATATCTCATACCAGGCACGATCAAAAATGTAAAATTGCTTGATATTAAATAAAATCACCCTATCATCACAAGCCTAATGCAAGCAGAAAAGATTGTATTCTTAGAAAGAGTATGTACAAAATAACTTACATACGGCTTCTTGCATTGTAATGGCCATCAATACGAACTCCAGCAAGCTTCTCTTCCGGTCTTGCAAGATCTGAGAGAGGAGGTAAAGACCTGCGCTTGAGAAATAAAATCTTATCTCGCTGTGGAGAAAAAGACAAAGCAGGTGTTGGGGGTGCATCAACAATGTTTCTTAGATCTGCTGGAGGAAGACAATAGCCAGAAGACTCTGCAGAAAGCAAATGAATATAGGAAATCACAACTAACACATAATCCAAACTATATGAGTAAACCTAAGAAACATTGATGGCATAGGAGGAAAAAAGATAAGAATTCAATCAAAATATCCAAAGATAATTATGTTCATACTTCATTTCTTCGAGAGATATCAAAAGCATAAATTCCCCGGGTATGCATCCCCTGGAATTTTTGCCCCCGTCCGCTATAGGGAACATTTCAGGGACAAGTAGGAAACATTCCCCCACCAGTCCCCATGTGGGAAAAAGAAAGGAGATGTCCCAAGGATGCCCTTATTTTGCTAGGGGATGTTGGGGGAGCTAGCCATCCCTACAACCCAACAACATTTCAAGTGCATATAAAAAAAAAACACTTTTAATTAAAAAAGGGATCAGCAGACCCACAAGGACCCTCGCAACCCTTTCAACAATACCTTTAACATAATAGAACCCTCAAAAGAACTAAATTCAAAAACAACAATCTCATTTTTACATTTTCAGAATTGTGTAGAAGAGCAGCAAGAGAAGAACAGCAGTCAATAGAGAAGAGAACAGCCACTAGAGCATCAAAACCACAACATTTAAGGTAAATTCTTCATTTACCATTTGTTTATTCAGTTCCTTTTGCATTTTTTTTAATACACAGAGGGAGGACATTCTGATTTTTTTCCTTCTATTGGAACTTTCAGCTGTGTTTTAAATTCTTAACAAAAACAAACAATGAGCAGCAATGAGAGTAGTGAGAGTGAAGAGATTGAAGTTCAAATGCAACAAAGGACTAGAACTAAAAGTCATCAAAGTATCGCTGCCACTAGGGGTTCTTCTGGAGCAGGAATGTAGCAAGACAAACAAGCTCAACTAACATGTTTGAATGCCCTTTGAACTCATCAAAAATTATGCACAAGGCCCATTTAACCCCAAAAATTACAATTCGCATCATGAATAGACAAAGATAAGAAAAAAAAATAAGGGGGAAGCATGGTATGGCCATGTCATTTGTGCAACAATTACTATCAGAGCCGCTATACTTGAGTTTATTGTCATATTTTGCGAAGGGGTGGAACATAGTTGAAAAAATCGCAGATATCACGATTTATCGCAAGTCGCTAGGTCAAACAATTTAATAACAAAAATATATCGAGGCTGATCATTCATAAATATCGCAGCATTTTTTTACAAAAAAAATTGCAAAATCACACAATATTCTCTCAGAAAATCAGTGGTAAAAAAAACTTAAGGAGCGCATAAAGTGAATTACGCACTTGTTAGGGTTCTTGTTATGTTATTAGCGACACATTTCACTTTTGAAGGCTGCGACAGAGGGAGAAAAGGGCACGACGGGAGCAACAGGAAAGAAGCCAATGTAATCTGAAAGAAATTTCTACATTTCAACTGCTCTCCATTGCTTTTATATACCATTGTGGAAAGAAATTTCAGAGCTCATTCTCTACAGTCATCAAGAGTCAAAGTTACGAACATCAAGTAGACGATTTTGAATAGTTTTGTGATGCGAAATGGGATGGATATCATTTTCATTTTGATACATATTTTAACATAATTATGTACATCAGTAAATAGAGTTTATAATCAGTCGAGAAAGTAAAGTCTGCTGTTTTTTTGTGCATTTAACATATTTAAACATAAAAAACACCATTTATAATCAGTAAAGAAAGTAAAGTCTGCTGTTTATAATCTTTGACCATGTTATAGAAGAACTACAAGTCTACAACTACAATTTGTTCACAAACTGTCAACTTCACCAGGTAGAAGATTATCATGTCTAAAATATGTGTTCTTAGCTAAGTTACCGGTTCGGATTTGGGGACGGGTGCGGGTACGAGAACTTGGTGCATGGGTACATGAAAAAAAAAATTAGGGATTTGGTATGTGTGTATATATAAATATATGCATTATATATACAAAAAACTAAGAGAAATATAAAGAATTGTAAAACTAAATCATTTCCTAGTATGATACTTGATCATTGATCAATGCCAAATGCCAAAGATAAATATTAAATGCCAATTGATAGTTGAAAAATATTCGAATCAGCCATATCATATACCCACAGTACCTAGCAAGTACCCACAAGTACCCACAGACAAACCAGTACTAGGTGCGTACCCAAACCCTGTTCGGGACCTATTGGTACGAACTCGGTAACTATGGTTCTTAGTTCAGGTTTGGGAGTAGTTCATGATAATCTTGTCGAAAAATTTATTGATTTTATTTGTATAGATTTTTATCATATTAAATATTACTAAAAATGAGAAATAATTACTGAATATTATTTATATTCTCTAATGCTTTATCGTGTCTCACTTTTGCTAGCTTCTCTATATTAGAATATTGTAATGTTTCTTTAATGGTCATCTTAGTTAGTCTTTAGTTTATTAAGTAGTTTCTAATTTCGTCTTTAGTTCACAATTGTTTTTTTTAGAAACGTCGTCTTTGTAAATCTATATAAGGAGCTTTCATCTCCTCTGTTTAATACAACACCAATTTACCATAACATGGTATCAGAGCGGGTTGATGGGATTTCAAAAAAATTGGCGAAAATTTGAGCCTCTTCTGATCTGGAATTTTTTTATAAAACTTTGTTTTTCGATTTTTTAAAATAAAATTTGTTGGAGGTATTTTATGAAAATTTTGTGGTTTGTCTTTGAAGATTTTTGCTGTAAATCACGAACCTGGTCGAGGGTTTTGATCATGCGATTTCCTAGTTTGAGCAAAAGTCTAATTTTTGAGGTTTGCATGTTCTTGCATGTTGCTTGCATGTGTTTTTTGCATAGTTCCATGACTCGGACTCGCCTATGACTCGGCAAGGTCAACTCAACCCGTGACTCGCCGATGACTCGGCAAAATGAAAAAACAGAGATTTTTTACGATTTAAAACTTGTTTCATGCACCCATTATTGAATAAAGCTTAAAGACACTATAACACCATCAAATAGAAGCTAATTTGATCGCATACATAAACATACATCCATCACATAAGTACAAACATAAATTGTAGCTGAAGGAAATAGAAAACATAGATATGCATAATTATAAATATTGTCAAATGTATATAAAATCCATGACATCAAATGTTCCCAAACATATGTGTAAACAAAAACAAATCTATGGCTCAGGCTCTAGCTCAGCCTCAGCCTCAACCTGAGAGTAAATTGTCTACCTCCTACAAATGCGTCTGAGGTAGGTCCTAGATGACTAACAAGCCAGTCTATGCCTGTGAGGTGCCACTCTGATCAACATCAGCTGCACGGGCAGCTGATCGAGCTCTATTCTCCTCCTCTGTCGTAGCCAGCCTCAGCCTCTCTGTCTGCCTAGTCAACCCACTCATGATCCTTTTTGTGTGTCTTACACACCATCGCCCCATTGCAAATGGGTACCCCCTTTTTTGCCTCGGTTATAGGAGTAGTGGCCTTAGGTAGTCTTTGTTGGTGGAAGTTTTCAGGTCGCTAGGTCTGGCAACTGAGGTTTGAGTATTTTGGCCTGCTAGGAAGTCATGTCTGTCTGGGATATGGGCGAGAGATAAGCTAAGTCTGTCATGGGGATGGAGTCGAAACCAAGTGATTTGTGATGGAATGAGTTAAAACCCTTTGAGAATCCTTGTTCCAGCTTCAGTTTGATCTTAGAAAGCCAGGACAGATTGTGGGAGGGAACCCTATTGAATCCTAAAATTTGGCTAAGTCTGAAATTTTTTTAAAACCCCCAAAATCTAGAATCTGCATGTTAAATCCTATGAAGCTGGAACCTATCTCAAACATCCTGAAAGTATTTATACAAATATAACTTAAAGTATAAGAAATTAAATAAATCAAACTTATACTTAAAAGTTATATTTGCATAAATCCTCTCGCCCTGAACTAAACAATTGGCCATGTATAAAACTATATAGAAAAACTCTATTTTTTTATTTTTTCTGTGTGCTGGCCGGGTCATAGACCACGAACCCGACGTGTCATGACCCATGACTCATCAAGTCATGCTGCCGGGTCATGAAAACCCGGCAAGCTTGACTCGACCCGCGGGTTGTCAAAACTTGCACAACCCACGGCATGTTCAGGAACTCTGGTTTTTTGTGAGTTGCATGATGCTTGCATATGTTGTTTACCATGCGAAAAAAATCCCTTTAAAAAATTCTCATGGGTTTTCATAAATTCTTCCCTTTAAAAATTCTTGATAGGTTTTCATAAGTTTTTCCTTTAAAAAAATTATGATGGGTTTTCGTCATTTTTTTCCCTTTAAACAAATTCAAGTGGGTTTTAATAATTTTGTCCGTTGAAAAAATTATTTTGGGCTTATAATTTTCCTCAAAAACGATGTTTTGGTATGCTGATCCATGTCTCAGATTTTGTGCCAGCTATCTGTTTGGTTTTTTGATTTTATCCTCAAAAATTGTTTCTAGATTATGTAATTTGCATAGTTGAGTGGGATTCCTTGGTGGGTTTTTACCTTTTTTTCCAAAAAAAAAATGATGATTTGTAATCTTGGGTTTGGCAATTTATTATTCAAAAATTGTGACTTTTTGCAATCTGTTATGGGGCGTCGTGCTCTTCTGCAAAAATTTGGAGGGTTTGTCAGCTTTCTTCACAATCGTGGGAGTTGTTCTTGGTGTCTTTGGCTACAAGGAGGGACGGCTTTGTTATCCAACATCAGGTTGGACGTTTTGCGATGACTTTTGGTTAGAAGATTTGCAGATTTTAGGAGGGTTAGTGGCAGACTCATCTCAGTAGCAGAATCAGTGGCAAGCTCTTGTCTCTTGTTGCAGAGCATTCTGAAGAAGGGGGCAGCCTTCTCTATTTTTTCTGGACAGATTTTGGCTACTCTTGGTCATTGACATTCTGCAGAATGTCAGATCCAAGAAGGGTCTCAGCAGTAGCAGAATGTTCTGAAGAATTTTTATTTTTTTTGATCGTTAACATTCAGCGTTAATATTGATAAAGATAAGGAGTACATCATAAGGCCAGTTTTCCGGATGGTTGTCGTATTACAAACCCACAAACTTGCCTACCCGACATCTAGACTTACACAAAAGTGCTAAGAGACAATAGGATATAAACATCCCAAGGAAAAGAACATATAGAATTGGGGGAATATTAAATCCCTATCCTCAAAAAAGGATGCATCAAAACATCAGCCCCCCGATACAGCACAACATAGTCACAAAAACCATGGAAAACTCCCGCCGCGTGACCACCCCACCATCTTACTTTTTGAACCAGGCGTCGGCTTCTTCCTTGGTGAAATTTGGGATGGATCTATTGCCTGCAACTGAGGACCGGGATCGACCAGCAGCCTGTTTTTTCTTCTCCCCAAGGAGTGATGTGTCCACCCATGTGTCTGCACTTGCATGGGCCCCCATCGCCGCGCCTCCACCTCTGCTGAGTTGATGCCTCAACGGCTCGCCGAGTGGTCTCACACTTTTGATGGGTGTCGTCTTTGTGTGCACCTTCTTTGCATCCTCCTGCTCCTCCGAATACTCCTGCAGCATTTTGATTATATTCTGCCATGCCTTCATGGCCTTCGGTATATGCACTTCCCTTGGGGTCACAGATGACCACACGAGCAGAGGTTGCAGAGGCGTCGCTCCTCCTCCAATTTGCCTCCATGGGTATGTTCCCATGTGCATCCCAACACCCAGCTCAGCCCTGTTTAAAATTTCTTCAAAACCCTCCAACCACTGCGGATCAATGCAGGCTTCCACGACTTGTCGGACCTCTTCCTTCGAGTCTCCCACCGAAAGGGCCAGAGCAACAAAAAGCGAGGCGATGTCCAGGTTCGACCGCCTTCTCCAGTAGTCATCCAGGTATTCCGGGCCAAAGAAATCCATGACTGAGCTCATGAAGGCCTGGCCTTCAAACAGAAAAATGTGTCTCAGTCGCCTAACCGTGACATTCCCTTTGTATGCCTGTGTCTGGTTGCTTGATTCCAAAGCAAAGTTAGCCATGATTTTCGCTCTATTGAAAACCCTGCACTATGTGATTTGTGTCGAGGCCTTTCCAAGTTTAAATGCTTCCCAAGAAAGTTCTGGAGACACGCCACGAAATAATTTCCTTCATGCGGTCTTAATGAATGTGATACATTGCAAACTCATAATTATAAAACATGGGAAGTAATTCAAACGTGCCTCCTTTGGTGTAAGGGAGAAGATCGGTATCAAGTTACTCCAACTTGAGAAGACCGAAGTCTTCAAATATTTTGTCCTCTTTCCCATGGGGGCGATTTGCACCCAAGTTGGCCAAATAATCGGCCACCACATTTGCCTCCCTATAAACATGGGAAATCCGGAAATCTTCAAATTTCAACATAAAACACCGTATCTGTTGAATGTGTTTATCCAGATGCCATGACTCCATTCTGCCTCGTTGTTAGTCCCGTTACGAAGCCTCCTTGCAGCGATAGCCACTGTGTTGCCCTCATAATCCCATGCTATACAGCCGCACCCGGAGGTGCTTGGATTGCCTCTGGCTGCTCCGTCGAAATTAATTTTTATCCAGCCTTCGTCTGGAGGCTGCCACCCACATTTCACCTTACGAAGAGAAGGATTAACCCTTTGAAACCCATAAACAGGCCGAAAGTTGATGTCAGGTAACTTGGCTTGCAAGCGAGCATCAAAACGCGTGAAGGAGGGGTTGTGCTTGCTTGATGAGGATGCAGCCGATGATATGACTTCAAAGATAGCTCTATCAAGTCGCTGACCAAAATTTTCAAGCGTTTCCTCCTTTCCTTGGAAGGTTCTCCTGTTTCTTTCCTTCCACAACTCCCACAACGTAATTGATGGGATTATCATCCAGGCTGATCCAAAGACTGATCATCCTCTGGTCCTTCTCCAGCCATGCTTTCAGCCACCCTTCCAAGGTTTCAGTCAAAGGGCTCACCCACTCCAGTTTGGTTTTGGCCATGATCCACACTTCCTGAGAGTAACTGCAGCGGAGAAGAAGGTGGTCGACCGTTTCTTCTGCATTCTTGCATAGGGGACATCTGAAGGGTCCCTGAAAACCTATGCGTTTGAGTCTTTCCCCTGTTAGGATTTTACCATTACCAGCCAGCCAAGTGAAAGCGTCGGCTTTGGGTAAGCATTCCTTGTTCCAGCAGAGGTTCCGCTCCCAAGCAACTTTATTATGATTCCCTTCCAGTAACTGATATCCAAGCTTAACCGAGTAGTTGCCACTTTTGGATCCACACCAGATGAGCTGGTCCTCCATCGGGGAAGCAATCAATTCTCTCTCAACCAAGAGTTGCCTCATCCAATCCTTATCTTCGTTGTTGATTGCCAATGTTGAGGGGTCTTTCCATTTCCGCGGACATCCCAGGTCAGAAGGCTGATTATCAATGTAGTCCTTGACTCGGGAGCCCCACAAGCGTTGCATCTGATTTATGACTCTGTGAGGGACCCCTGAGGAAGCCAGTCTCTGCCCCCCGTCCCATGAGTCATACCAGAAATCTGCCTGCTCTCCATTCCTGATCTTCCAAGTTAAATGATCCGTAATCAGATCTCTGCAGCTGAGGAGGAAGTTCCAGATGGTTGAACCCCTTGGCAGATCCGCAATAGTCAGGATCCTATCCGGTTCTTAGGAATCCAGATATTTGGCTCTTAAAATTTTTACCCATCTCTGATTGCCTGCACTGAACATCTGCCAGACAAGTTTGGCACCCAGGGCCGTGTTGAAAAGCATCCAGTCCCTTACCCCTGCTCCGCCACTACCTTTCGGTCTGCAAACTTTGGACCAGGTCATCAAGGGGATCTTATCACCTTCCTGTGCGCCATTCCACAGGAACTTCCGCATACATCTTTGGATCGACTGAATCTCCTTTTTGGGAATTCTGAAACATGCCATCGAATATACTGGTTTTGCCGAGATAACAGCCCGGAGCATGGTAATCCTACCAGCCAATGACAGCCACTAACCTTTCCAGCTGTCCATGTTGTTTCTACATTCACCCACTAACTTATTCCAGATTTGTCCTCTCCCAGCTCCCCCAAACAGAGGGGTTCCAAGGAATTTCCCAGGAAGTTTACCGATCCTCACTCCAAACAATCAAGCGATTGCTCTTTGAAGACCCGGCTCAATATTGAAAAAAAATATTTCTGACTTGTCCCAATTAACCGACTGTCCCGACGCCACACTATAGTCAGCAAGTACCTGTTGCATGACGTTTTCCTCAGCCATAGACGCCAACCCAAAAAAAATGTATCATTCGCAAATTGGGAATGGGAGGTAGAGGGTATCCCATTCGCAATCTGGATGACCTTCCACGCCCCGCTCACTCTGCACTTGGTGATTAATCTCCCCAAAACCTCTGCCAAAATGATGAATAAGAAAGGGGATATCGGGTCCCCTTGCTTGATGCCCCTGCTTGTGCTAAAGAAACCCTGTGGGCTGCCATTAATAAGAACGGAGGTCCTGAAATCTCAGTGGTTGTCCTTTTTTCGGAATGAGAGCGATTAAGGTGTTATTGAAGTCTTTTAGGATGAAGCCCTCTCTTCTTGATTCTTCCACCACATTCAGCAATTCTTCTTTGAGCAGATCCCAGAATTTTTGGTAGAAAAAAGCTTGAAAACCATCCGGTCCAGGGGCCTTGCCGCCCCCCATCCCGAAAACAGCAGCTTTGAGTTCAGTCATCGTGATTTTGTTCATGAGCATCCTGTTGTCCTCCTCCGTCACAATTTTGGGGATGACGCTCAGGACCTTGTCCTGGGCAGCCTTCCTATCTGCTTGTTCCTCTTGCCAGAGTGAAGAGAAAAAGGCAACTGCCTCCATATTGATGCTATCATTGTCTTCCAGAAGGGTACCATGGCTGTCTTCGATAGAAAGGATACGGTTTATATTCCGCAGTACTTTCAAAGAGCTGTGAAAAAATTTTGTGTTCCTGTCCCCTGCACGCAGCCAGTTCTCTCTTGATTTCTGTTTGTAGTCAATCTATTCCCTTTTCAGGATTTTTGTGTATTTGCCCATCAAGATCTGTTCTGTTCGAAAATCCACATCATCCATCCCCTGCTCCAAAACCTTACTGCTAAGGGCCGACAAGTCCGCCTCCACCTCCGCCTGAGCCTTGAAGATGTTGCCAAAGTGGAGGTGATTCCACTCTTTCAGGTTTTGCTTGAGGTGTCTCAACTTCGAGAAAAAGCGGAAGGCGTCATTGCCTTCAAACAGAGGCCCTTTAAGCCACCACTCGGCCACCAGCTCCTAAAAACCTTCCGCCCTAAACCACATCTTCTCGAATTTAAAAGGGCATCTAATCGGAATCCCGTCTTGCTGTACCACCAATGACACTAGGTAGTGGTCGGATCCTGACAGCGCCAGGACATTAGCTTCAAAAACAATGGGTAGTGCCTACCATTCTCCTATCAAAAAAATCCTATCAAGTTTCTCCGCAATATGTGAAAACCCTTTCCTCCTGTTTGTCCATGTGAAGCGGCCCCCCTTGGTAGGGACCTCCCAAAGTTGATTATGTTGTACGAAATGTTGAAAATCTGTCTGGATTGGGCCTACAGTGCGGGTTCCCCCTCTTTTGTCAGTCGAGCTGAGGGTGGCATTAAAATCTCCTACTATCATGCAAAACTCATTCCCTAATGAAGAAAGGATAAGTCCAATCTCCTCCCAAACTGCCTTCTTCTCCCCCGATTTGGTGGGTCCATAAACATTGATCAAGACCACCGAGAATTTTACTGTGAAGGAAGAAAAACAAATGGCTTGCCATGACCTCTTCTGGATTAGGGGTTCACCTTTAAGGAGTCTGGGATTCCACAGAATCCCCAAGCCTCCAGACGCCCCAACAGCCTCAACAAAAAAACCAGACCACCTTTGTCTAACTCCTAAAACCTTTGCTGCCTCCTTTACCTCCATTTTAGTTTCCTGAATACACACAATATCTGCTTTCGCCTGATCCAGAGCTCTCTTGATCAGGCGTCTTTTGTCAGGGGCATTGCAGCCCCTGACATTCCACATAAGGAACTTCATTGTAGCCCAGGAGGGGCTGTCTCCCTCCCGGATCTCAAACGGGTTTGACCCTTCATGCTGCCGGCATCTTCCAGTAGCTGTTGTATGCTTTTCCTGCCTCTCTTAAGCGAACTTCCTTTTGCAGTGCGTTTCTTGGCCTGGGATTGAGAAATAGTCCGCTTCTCCGAGAGACCGAGTTCATCTCTAAAAGCAATTTCTCCGTCCTCCAGCAGCACATCAATTTCTGGGAGGTTTCCCACGAAAGGAATCAACATCCTTATGGGAGAATTTTTGGGGTGCATATCCTGCAATTGTTCCTCATTACAATTGACCAATGTTGGGTCATCTGGTTCAGCCAGTAAAGAGTTCTCCAAAGTATCCATCTGCAGAAAAACCTCCCTACCCATTCCTTGGTTTATCCTGTCTTCCACAATCTTTGGAGAAACTGTTTCAGCGGCCAAAAACACCGGCTCTAGGTTAACACCCTGTTGTGGTGCCTGGGATGGGATTCCTTTGGAAGCCTCGACTGTGACTAGGGCGGGGCGGTCCTACAGACTCCCCTCACAAGAAACCTCCCTACCCCGGAGCTCCGCCTCCTTGCCTTTCTCTTCTGACCGTGTTCCATGCAATACTGCCTCCCCCGCCCAGGCTTTGGAGGGTCCTGGTTCACAATCATTAGTGGGTTTGCTAGTCTCCTCTATCTTTTTTTTGCCGTTGTGTTTAACTAAGCATGTCTCCACCATGTGTCCCCACTCCTTGCAGCTACTGCATCGGCAGATTGCTTCCTCTATCTCAATCTCCTGCCACCAATAGCCTTCCGTCATTCAAATCTCTATTGCATGTGGCAAGAGTGGGTGCGGTTTCCACATAATGCAAATTCTCGCATATTGGCTGAAATCTTTTTGCTCAATCGCTTCATCAGCTTTCACAAACTTACCCAGTTTGTCCCCTATCAATTTAAAAATCCCCGTGGTCCAGTATTCATGGGGAAGATTATAAAGCCGGATCCATATGGGGACCTCTTCCACTGTTGCCTGTTTGGGATTGAAGTTGGGTATCCAGTCTTTGATATAGAAGCCCACTCCCTCCATCAGGAAAGACCCATTGTACATGACCCGAGCCTTGTCGTGTTTGGACCCCATTACTAACAAGAAAAAGCCGTTGGTCAGGGTTTTGATGGTAACCTCCTTACCCCAGATGTCGTTTACCCAACTTCTCAGCTTGGGCAATGGTGGCCAGCCACCTCCCCATTTCAGAAAGAAAGCTCGCTCCTTGAGCATCTTAACCGAAGTCTTCCATTCCCCTGTATCGATGCGGATATCAATCGCCTTATTATCTACTGTGGCTGGGATTTCTTTTGTGAGACCTTCAGAAGTTAACGGCCGCTCATTGTGTCTCCTGACCCATCTCCAATCGATTCTTGCCTCCCGCTTATGGGAGATGGCCATCGTGTCTTTTCTGTTTAAACCGCCCGACGGTCTACGGCTCTGATCCGGCCTAATACTGGTGTCCAGAAAAACGCTCCAAGGCCGTGGGGGTTTCCAGTGTCTCCCATGGCCAGTACGGGGACCATCACCATTCTGCCATCACTACCTGTTGCCGCTGCCCTGACCACGAAACCCTAGTCTCCTCCTACGCTCCGCCATGTCAAAATTCTTTTTTTTTTGTTCTGAAGAATTTATTACCACAAGACGTGTACAGTCTTTTGCAACGTAGTTAGACGATAACCATTAAGGGAGGGTATTAGAATATTGTATTGTTTCTTTAATGTTCATCTTAGTTAGTTTTTCGTTTATTAGATAGTTTCTATTTTCGCCTTTAGTTCACGATTGTTTCTTTTAAAAACATTGTCTTTGCAAATCTATATAAAGAGCTTTCATCTCCTTTGTTTAATACAACATCGATTTACCATAACACTACCTATTTTTGTAAAAGAAGATGGTTGGTGGCAAAAAGAGGGACATTTGTTGGAAACATGAGACACCAAGAGCAAATTGAGAAGTCACTTGTAACAATTGCACTAAGCAGATGACCAGAGGCATAAGTTGGCTCAAATATTACCTAGCAAAGATCGAATGCCATGATATTACACCATGTGACGGTTGTCCCAAAGAGGCTACAAGGGAGGCATTAGCAAGCCTTGAAACATATGCACAAAAGAAGGCAGGGCAAAAGATGACAACAAAAGCAATGGCACCCTCAATGGCAGATTTCAGTCCTACAAGGTCACAAACAAGTGTGGGGGCTGCTTCTTCCATTGGGCCACGAATACAAGAATTGGGAAATGTGGGCAAAATATGTCAAAGTTTTGGGTTCTACGTAACACTCTTGTTGCTCACCCTCAATTGCAAGGCACTAGATGGAACAAAGAGATGCAGCAAGAGGCAAAGTTGGCAGTTGCTAGATTTTGGTTCTTCAACAATATTCCCTTCAATGCATTATGTAGTCCGTATTGGGATCAATTGGTCATTGCAATGACTATGTCAGGTAAGGAGTTCAAGGCCCCAAGCCATTATGAAGTGAGTGGGTCATTGTTGCAGGATGAGATCCAAAACACTCATTGACTTGTGGAAGACCAAAGGACAATTTGGGAAAAGAATGTCTACACCATTATATCCAATGGTTGGACAGATGGCAAGAATAGGACGCTCATCAACTTTCTAGCTACTTCAGGGGGATAGTTAGTATTTGTAAAATTAGTTGATACCTTTAATCAAGTGAAAAACACAAAGTTTGTGCAACATGTTGGATAAGGTGGTGATGGAAGTGGGAGTGTGTAATGTCAACTAGATTGTGACTAATAATGCAGTTGCATATGTGCCAACTGGCAGACTTTTGATGGCTATTGATGGCTAGGCATCCATCATTATTTTGGAGCCCTTGCACTGCCCATTGTCTTGACTTGCTCCTTGAGGACACAAAGAAACTGAGTTGGGTGGAGAAGATGGTTGAAGATAGAAGGTATATCCCAAAGTACATCTACAACCACACATGGGTCCTGAGTCTTATGAGAGAGCACAATGATGGTAAGGATCTTGTATGATCGGGGGTCATACACTTTACTACTAATTTTCTCACCTTGCAAAGCATATTAGCTACATTGCCCAACCTGAAGCGGATGTTTGTGAGTGAGAGATAGTTGGAAAGTCCTTATGCCAAGAAGCCTAAAGCAGAGAAGGTCGTGAAGGCCATTTTTTATGTTAGATTTGCCAAGATGATGGAGATCATCAATGTAAGTTTCAAACCTTGATTGATGATTTATTATTTAATTCTCTAATATTGCAATTCGCTGATTTTGTTAATTTTTTTATATCTAGGTGTCAAAACCATTGGTGAGGGTTTTACGAATGGTGGATGGGGATAAAAACCCCATGGGGTATCTATATGAGGCTATGGATAGGGCCAAAGAGTTCATTCAGCACTTGTATGGGTCAAACGAGACCAAATATGGACCCATATAACGCATAATCAATCGGAGGTGGAACCGACAACTCCACCAGCATATTCATGTTGCTGCCTACTACTTGAACCCCAAACTTTTTTCTCCAAAACTTTCAAAGTAGATGCAGAGGTTATAAGGTTGGTTTGGCCACATGTATTTGGAGATTAGTTTACACTGAGCACCTTTGAGACCTAATACTTGATGAGTCGCAAAGAGAGCTATAAGAAGGCCGAGGGCCATTGTTTTCTTCACCTGATTGTAAACATTGGAGAGACACCCTGCAGCCAAGTTAAAAAGAACATGTGTTTAATTTTATTATACCATTTATTTCACTCATTAAGGTTATTGAGATCTTTACCAAGTTATAAATAGCATTTTTTATCCTTGCAGATTTGTGGTGGGAAGATTATGGTGCCACAATGCCTAATCTTCAAAAGGTTGTCATCTGCATATTATCGCAGCCTTGTAGTGCTTCTGGTTGTGAGCGCAACTGGAGCGTTTTTTAGGTCATTCACACAAAAAAGCGCAATAGGTTGACTTAACAACGCTTGAATGATCTTGTGTATGTGCAATACAACCTTTGATAGCATGAAAAGAAGGTGCAAGGGCAGGCTTCACATGAAGTACTTGATTTGGATGACAATGATCCATATTCAGTCGATTGACTTGCTGCTCCTTATGGTGATGATGTGGATGTGGATGTGGATGTGGATGTGGATCCTTTCGTTATTGATGATCACCTAGCTGAGTTAAAGATGAAGGGAGATGACTGGGATGCAAAAGTGACAGCACATAAGGAGGAGAAATGCATGATTGGTCATCCCGCACAGACTCTTGTTAAGGCACCTATCACTATGGATGAGGCACCTATTGAGGGTCCTGTTGAGGATGCCCTAACTACTTCAGCACCACCCACCTAGTGGCAACAATCTCCTTTAAGCTTTAGTCGTATGATTTCTAGTTTTCATTGATACCAAAACTTGAACTTAATTCGTATTTAGAGGTTGTAGTTTTCTGGAGTTGGACTTCGATATGTATTGAACTCAATTTATTCAGATGTTGCACATGTTTTTTGGTTTACGAATCTATGATAATTTGCTAAATTCTAATTGCTATGTATTTAACTCAAAACTTTGATTTATGTATGATGGAAATCTCAAATCATTACATGTTTTATAAATTTGGTGTATGTGTTTTTTTTAAGAATATTTTAAGAAATTATATATATTCAAATGTTCAATAAAGGTGTCGATTTATTGCTGATTTTATCACCAAGTTTTTGGCGAGTCCCGAGTTTTTAAAATTTTTGGGCCAGCCGAGTTATTTCCGAGTCTGAGGTTTTCAACTACGGGATGTACTATAACTCTAGTTGAGAAGGTTGAGCCAACTACATCGCAGCATATGGAGGGGAAGGAAAGAAAGAAGGGAATTCCATTGGAGAGCATGCAAGCTAGTGTGTCATTGCCCACAAGAACCATAGATGTTGGAATTCAAGGTGGGGAGAACTCTACTTTTGCCAAGGGAAAGAAAAGAACAACTAGTGTTGTAAATATGTTTAACATACAATCAAGAGAGGTGGTCGAGTCTTCCACCGCTAAATTTGTATGCTTATGCCATACCATTTCATGTGTCATAATCTCACTATTTTAAACAAATGTTCAAAGATGTGGATAATTGCAAGTCCCTCATTTGTCCCACCTAGAGAGCATAAGCTACACACCACTTCCTTGATTGAGAATATTCTAAGGTAAGTGTGTGGTATTATAAATTGATATTAACAATAGAGTCGAAAGGCTTTATTTATAAGAGATTACATGACGATGTTTCTAAATGAAACACTCGTTAACCGAAGCTAGAATCAGAAACTAACTAAGATGACCATTATAGAAACATTACAATATTTTAATACCCTCCCTTAATGGTCATCGTGCTAACTATCCTACAGAAGACATAATCTGCACGTCTTTTGGTCACGAATGCATTGATACCCTGACTGATTTTGAATGCTCTACGAAATAAGCTTGTTGTTGATACCCTGACTAATTCTGCAAAACTTCTGGAAATGACCAAGATAACCAAAATCCTTTTAACTTGATGTTGGGTAACAAAATTGTCCCTCCCTGTAGCCAGAGACACCAAGTTCAGCTTCTGGAACTAAAACCACAAATTTGAGGAGAAAATCGTCAAACCTAAACTACTTTAGAAAAAACAGCCACGATTTTGATCAAAAAATTGCCATAAACTTTTGCATCTGAGCCCTATGACCCAAAAAATTGACTGCAAGAAACCCCAATTTTTGTGAAAAAAATCGATAAACCCTTGTGCAGACTATTTGCCCTAGCAATGTTATGTGTGATCCAAAACAACTACAAGAAACCACGATTTTTGTGGTAAAATTTGTCAAACCCTTGATGTGATGTTGTGATCCCCCATAACAATAATTTTTTGAGGAAAAAATTATACAACCCTAACAGCAATTTTTTTGAGGAAAAAATTATAAAACCTTATAGTAATATTTTGCGAAAACAATTATAAAACCCAGATACTGAAACATCAATCATGATTCATTGTAGAAAAATCAGCTTAGTTGCCGGATTCGCGCCAAACACCTCAGATCCGGGTCCGGGTCCGTTACGGGTCCGGATTCACGAGCCGGTCCGTGGTGGATCCGGGCAGGGTCCGGTTTTTGGCCTGTGGGTCCGGATGGATCCGTGGCCCGCGGATCCAGACGGATCCACAGGTCTAAAAATGGACCCTGCCCGGATCCATCACGGACCGGGTCGTGGATTCAAGGATCCTCGAGGATCCGCGCGGACCCGGGCGAATCCATAATGACCCGCGGGCTAAACAAATGAAAAGTGGGCCCAGAATAGTTAAAAAGTGTTTTTTTTATTGTTTTTTTTCCTTGCAACCCTAAAACGACCCTTCTTATGGAGCCTCCAAATACATTTCATTTCATC
>MU223763.1:496244-536992 GCA_018584345.1 Thuja plicata
AAACATTGAAATGATATATCATATATATGTTTTAGAATGTATAATGTTTTAGAATTATGTATATTTCAGATTTCTCTTATTATTTTTATATATAATGCATATATATATATATATATATATATATATATATACACTCACGAATCCCTACAAACCCAAACGGCAAAAAAAAAATTTCACGAATCCACGAACCGGATTCGCGAGCCCGAATCCGTCCCCGAACCCGAATCGGCAATTAAGAAAATCAGAAAACTCTCCAACAGAGAAAGAACTCGCAATTTTTGTATGAAAAATCAGGCAAAAATGAAATATGCATGATCACAATTTTTGAGGAAAAATCAAGCAAAACCAAAAATAATAATTTTGTGGAAAAAATTATAAAACCCCAGAAAAAAAATTTGTGGAAAAAATTATAAAACACCAGAATAAAAACCCTAGCCGCGGAGAAAATCCACAAAACCCTAGCGGTTGTAGAAGGGAAAAAACTCATGGTTTTGTTACAAACTCTAGCCACAGGCAGGTTGCAAATTTGTCGTAGGTCACAAAAGAAATTGCGTCTAACGCGAGCATAGAATCTTTGTGAATTTCAGAAGAAAAAGAAACATCGCTCTCTTCCTTCAAGTTCTACAAAAATACGAGCCAATGTGCGAGGATAGACGCGATGACTCCCTTTGTCCTTCATGTGTTGAAGAACGACACCCAAAAAACCTATTTCATGAGAAAATAATACACACCCGAGTAGAAATTCACGTGGGTCAAAAATGCGTAGAGAGGCCACGAAGGATAAAGAAAACTGTATAAATAGTGGTCGCACATGCCCTAGATAGACGCGGGCTTAAAAAACGAGCGGGTGCAAAAATAAAACGGCCCTTCAAAGTTCAAACACAAAAAAACATGATCTTGCACACACAAACCAAATAAAGAAGAGGTCGCAATTTGCAGAAACAACAAATAGGCACAGATGCAAGAGAGAAACCCTCAAAAAGTGTTCTAACAATTTATTTTTTCTTTTTTAAAACCAACAACGATTTTTTCATTAAAAATATCGATGTAAAAAGATTTATGGAAACATTCTAGGGAGAAGGCTCAAATTTTTACTAAAGAATTCGCCAAACCTTAAAGAACTCCATCACTTGCTCTGAAACCATGTTATTATAAATTGATATTAACAATAGAGTCGAAAGTCTCTATTTATAAGAGATTACATGACAATGTTTCTAAATGAAACACTCGTTAACAGAAGCCAGAATTAGAAACTAAGATAACCATTATAGAAACATTACAATATTTTAATAGTGTGTTGGTAGAAGAAATGAGACAAACTTAGATAAGGGATTGATGCACCATCATTGAAGATGGGTGGACCGATATCAAACAACCACTCCTGAATATTACTACCACAAGTTCAACTGGCTCTTATTTTTCTAGAGCTATTTATAATTTAGGGAAGATGAAGGATGCAAAGTTTCAATTTCAAATTTTAAAAGATGTCATAGTCAAGCTTGGAGTTTCTAATGTTGCACAAGTGGTGATTGAATCAACCCACGTGTGTATCTTAGCCGGCTTGATGGTGGAGGGTGCTTACAAACACATTTTTTTGTACTCTCTATGTTGTGTTCATGCATTCAACAACACATTTAAGGACATTAAAAAATAAGATTGGGTGAAAGCAATGTTGTTAGAGGCTAGAGATGTGTAGATTTTCATTTGCGACTGTTATTCTTCACTTGTTTTGTTTAAGACTTTTCAAGAAAGGATTCCTCAGGCATGTGGGTACTACATATGCCAACTACTTCATTTTGTTAGAGTATGAATAAGGTCAAGGAGGCTTTACAACTAGTGGTGGTTTATTTAGAGTAGTGTAGATGGTCAAATGCAAGCACAACTATAAGTATAAAAGAAAAAATCATTGATGATGATTGGTCCACATTGACAATGAAATAAGAAATTGTTAGTTATTAATGTTTCTAACTTGTAAAATTATTTTCATTTTTTATAATAGCATGCATTGTATGATTTAAGCATTGAATTTTTAATCTTTTCTAAGATTTTAATTTTTGTAACTTGTTTGCACTTGTAAATATGTTTGCTCCTTCATCGAGCTGATTATATAAGTCATAAGATATGTTGATACAAACCCTACTAGCCTTGAGAGATTTTTTAAATCTTTGACACCATGCTTGGGCAAATAAAGCATGCCATTTATAGCACGGATCATACTTTGGAATTTTATGAGGAGCATCTTAGGCCCATTCTGAAGTGACAGTCGAACTCTATGACCACCCCACTTCATATAGCAGTCTTTGCTCTATATCTCAAATGGTATGTTGTTGAGCCTAGAAGAGTGCCTCCATCTCATGATGAAGCGAAAGAAGAGCTAATGAAAGCCCTTCGAAAAATGTATATTGATGAAAAATCTTCTTTACTACACACACAACGGCTTGCATTTGTTGATTTCCATGGTCCAACCTTTAGCAAACCATAGGTGATAATAGATATAGCTACAATAGGTAAAACCGACCCTATTGGATGGTGGAGGAAGAATGGCAAGGATGCACCAAAGTTGAGGATACTTGCCACTCACCTCTTTTGACAAGATGTGAAATCCTAAGCTATAAAGTGATTGATCCACATATAACTTCATCCAGTCAATTAAACGAAACAACCTTAACTCTAGACAGTCAAAGAAGTTGGTGACCATACATAAACCCCGACACTACAGGAACAACAAACCCCAAAGTATCACCAAAATCTGGCATCACTTTGGGATGTTGATCTGATGCAAGAACATCTTGGGTCCTTGGTAATCTTGCATCATCCAAAAACAATTGTTCTGGTGAACTTTTGTTACCAATTTTTATGTTTGTTTATGTTCTTGGTCACCGGTTAAGTGATTGTTGGCTTGGTGGAGTTCTGTGGATCTTCAAAAGGTGCGGTCGTGATATGGTGTTCATGGGGTCATGAGGAAGCTTGTCCTATGATCGCAACTCGTTTAGAGTTACCGTGCTCGAGTTCTGATAGGTTGTGACTGGATGTAAGGAGTTTCTAGTTCCAGGCAATTTTTTTGAGATTCTGTGATCGGTCAATCCATAGAGATATTTGGCAAGAGCGGTGAAAAGGGTTTGTTCAATGTTGTTCGTAGAGTCAAATTCTATGATTGCACTTCTCGAGGTGGCGTGATTTGAGAGATCCTGTTATTTCTCTTTCGGTTGTTGTTGTTCTTCATGACACTGGTTCTATTGAGGTTAACCTGTCGATTGATCGTGGTTGCGATCGTTCTTTCTGGTCGGTGAAGTTGATTGGCGTGATTTCCTAGGTGGATTTATATGAGGCCGACTTGATTTGTTGGATAGGTCCTTGTGAAACAATTAAATGTTGCATTTAATTAGGGTTTAGTCCGACTGGGTCTAAAATGTTCTTGGGATGTGTAATTGTTTGTTGAGGTCGACCTATTGGTGGTTGTGTATAAATTTAGGGCTTGCGCTCATTTGGGTAGCGAGGAAGAAGTTTGGAGAAGGGCTGGATAGCAGAGAAGCTGCTAGAGGATAGCTCTAAGACTTAGGAAGATCTAGGAATAGGTCTGAGTTGGGTTTTCTTGTTGTTTTTCGTTGTACTTGGTCGTAACCGCGAAGGCCTTACAGCCCGACATGTATGAAGAAATTCTGATTAATAAAACTTGTTGTTTGGATACCAATCATGTTGTTCTTGATTGTATCTTGTTGTTTTCCGTTGTGTTGACTCTTGCTGCAAGGATTTGACATCTCCTTTGGGGATTCTTTGTCCTTGGCTACATCAAGTGGTATCAGAGCATAAGGTTTGGATCTTGTGGTGGCTACTGATCTGAATTTTGGACTTGTGGCGTTGTTGAGAGGTGGCAGAGGTTGGATCTGCCTTGCATCAGCGAAGGAGTTGTACAAGGTGGTCGATAGGACGGTTTGTTGTTGTTAGTTGGGTTGTTCTTGAGAACTAGGGTTTTGCAAGGGTTAGGGTATCATCTTTGGTGAATCAGATCGCCGACTACAAGCAGTTACACCTAAGATCTGTAAGGATGCCGCCGAGAATGAACCCTAGGTTGATGGAGCAGATGAAGGAAGATCTCCGAGCTGAGATTAGGAAAGAGATGACCGGTTTGAGGAATGAGGTCATGGAAGGGATCAGGACTGTTCTTGTTGGATTGCATAGGAATCTTGTATCTAATGATGGTTTTGAGGAGGTTGCAAAGGGATTTGGAGCTGCAAATGTTGCTAGATCTATTAGGAGTGATGGATATGACCGGTTGATGAGACCTATAGATAGGTTGGGTGCTAGTTATAGGTTGGAAGTATCTAGTTTCTCAGGTACATTGAACCCAGAGGACCTGATTGATTGGATGGGTGAGTTAGAAGATCACTTTGAGTTAGAAGATATTCAAGACCCTTGGAGAGTAAGGTTGGCGCAGACAAAGTTGAAAGGTCATGCATCTTTGTGGTGGAAAGAATTGCAGAAGGATAAAAAAGAGTAAGGTGAAATTAAGATCACTCGGTAGAGATTGATGGTTGCAAAGTTGAAGACTAAGTTCATACCTGAGGACTATGAATTTGAGTTATTCAAGAGGTTGCAGAACATAAAGCAAAAGGACTTGAGTGTGAAGGATAACACCGAAGAGTTTTACAAGGTAAACATTAGATCTGGTCACAAGGAGCTTTCTAAAGATAAGAGCCAGTTACACCTAAGGGAGGTAATGGTGGTAAAGAGTTTAGAAGTACTTGCTTTAAGTGTGGCTTGAAAGGACACAGGGCTTTTCAGTGTAAGGAAGACAAGAGAGTTGCTTGTGTGAGTGAAGGTGGACCATCTGCTGGTGTCACTGACAATGCTCCTGAAGATGGGGAAACTCTTATGCTCCGAATGTTGATGGTGAATAAGGAGGCAGAACCTTATCATTGGAAGAGTTTATTCAGGACCAGATGCAAGGTTGGAGGTAAGTGTTGTGAGGTGATTATAGATGGTGGAAGCACTGATAACTTAGTTTCTGAAGAGATGGTGCAGAAGCTTGGTTTGAAAAGACTTAGACATCCAAGACCTTATAGGATTGGTTGGCTGCATGATGATCATGAGGTGGAAGTAAGGGAACAATGCATGGTGAATTTTTGCATTGGTTCTTATAAGGATGCAGCATTATGTGACATAGTGGTCATGAGTGCATGTCATGTTTTACTTGGTAGACCTTGGCAGTATGACAGAGGGGTTGTTCATGACTGTAGAAAGAATGTAATTGCCATTAGCAAGGATGGTGAGAGGTGTAGATTGATTCCTTTGGTGGATAAGGAGAAGAAGGCGAAGAATCTAAGTCTTTGCAGAAGGTATGAGTTGAGAGAAGACCTGAAGGATGAACCTAAGGTTGGACCTGATGGTGAGTTGGATTTGAATTATTTTCTAGACCTGCTTGATGGCGGGAGGAAGGCAATGCAGGTTGCGGATGAAGAGGATTTGTGTATGAAGAATGAGTATGGGATTACTGTCCCTTGTTCTTGTAGATTTTCATGAGCTGCTCTCATGGAAAATCTTTTCGTACCCCAGGTGTCTGATGCTGGAGCATCTTGGGTCCTTGGTAATCTTGCATAATCCAAAAACAATTGGTGTTCTGGTGAACTTTTCTTACCAGTTTTTGTGTTTGTTTCTATTCTTGGTCATCGGTTGAGTGATTGTTGGCTCGGTGGAGTTTTGTGGATCTTCAAAAGGTGCGGTCGTGATATGGTGTTCATGGGGAAGCTTGTCCTATGATCGCAACTCGTTTGGAGTTAACGTGCTCAAGTTCTAATAGATTCTGTGACTGGATGTAAGGAGTTTCTAGTTCCAGGCAGTTTTTTTGAGACTCTATGATCGGTCAATCCATAGAGATGTTTGGCAGGAGCAGTGAAAAGGTGAAAAGGGTTTGTTCATTACGGTTCGTAGAGTCGAATTCTATGATTGCGCTTCTCGATGTGGCGTGATTTGAGAGATTCTGTTATTTCTCTTTCGGTTGTTGTTCTTCATGACACTGGTTTTGTTGAGGTTAACCAGTCGATTGATTGTGGTTGCGATTGGTCTTTTTGATTGCTGGAGTTGATTGGCATTATTTCCTAGGTGGATCTATATGTGGCCGGCTTGATTTGTTGGATAGGTCCTTGTGAAACAATTAAATGTTGCATTTAATTAAGGTTTAGTCTGATGGGTCTAAAACATTCTTGGGATGTGTAATTGTTTGTTGAGGCCGACCTATTGGTGGTTGGGTATAAATTTAGGGCTTGCGCTCATTTGGGTAGCGAGGAAGAAGTCTGATGAAGGGTTGGGTGGCAGAGAAGGTGCTAGAGGATAGCTCTGAGACTTAGGAAGATCTAGGAATAGGTCTGAGTTGGGTTTTCTTGTTTTTCTTAGTACTTGGCCATTAACGGGAAGGCCTTACGGCCCGGCATGTATGAAGAAATTTGGATTAATAAAACTTGTTGCTTGGATGCCAATCATGTTGTTCTTGATTGTATCTTGTTGTTTTCCGTTGTGTTGACTCTTGCTGCAAGGATTTGACATCTCCTTTGAGGATTCTCTGTCCTTGGCTGCATCATGATCCCAAAGATGCTACATAGATTGATGAGACATAGAAGGGATTGGTTGGGGTTCCATTACTTAAGGTATTTCATTATAGTGGCAATGATAGACTCGAACTTTGATTTTGATACAGACATACTAGACGTAGATGCTAATTAGGGGTAACTATATATTTTCTATGTTTTTGTCATTTTGCAGTTGAGACTTGCAACCTTCAAGCATTTTGTTGTAATTCTTATATAGTATATATGCATATGAACAGTGAAAACATTTAAATTTAATTAATTTGTTTGTCAATTCTCATATGAAATATCAATTCAAGTCTAATGTTATGTATTAAGGTTCTATAATGTCTAGAATGAATGTTTTATCAATGTTATCGTAATCAAAATTAAAATTTCTTATATTTTTAATAGCCATCCCATGTCATCCCCTAAAAAATAACCAAAAAAACTCACATGTTGGAAACGTGCCCCCCACATCTCCTACCATCCCAATCCCAGAAACTTGGGGGGAGCATAGATATATAGTCTATATTTAGTTCTACAATGAAACAGAAAAATGATATAAGTTAAGAATGCACACTTGTTGTGACCTTTTCACACATCGCCCCATTGCAAATGGATACCCCCTATTTTTTGGTCCACTTGGCCCTTTTTGGCTTTAGTTCTCAGCAGTTATGGCGTCCATCCCTTTAAGTTCCTCACGTTCCAAGTGAGAAGTGGTGAAATTGGCCAAGTCTAGAATGGAGAGATGTTTCTTGCGCTTTAGGGTTTTAGCTTTTTAGGCTCTCTTGGTCAAGGACTGTAAAATTGGATGAAGTGTTGAGTTGAATATCCTTCAAAGAGTGAACTAGTGAAATTTTAAGTCTTTTGGTGAAGTTCCTATTTTTTAGGGTTTACTTTTTTTAGGGATTTATTTTTTAGTAAGTCCCAGATTGCCCTAAATTCGCATTTGAACAAACTTACTATTTATAGTAAATCTATTGTTACCAGGTCATTTCAAGCAACTAATGAGCGCTAGCATAACCAAGAGTAGAGAAGTGTTTGGTTCTGAAATTGGAAAAGTTGAAAAGTCAAGTAGATGGTCGAAAATGGTTGTTTGAAGAACATCTCTGGAAAACAGTCTGAAAAGCATCTTCTGAAAAAGCAACTCCTAAAAAGCAGATTGAAAAGGACACCTGAAATGGTTAAGTCTGAATGTCATTCTTGAAAAGGCAACTAAAAGTGAAAAGCATGAAAAATCACCAAGTATGAGGAATCTTGGTTGTGGATGCTCAAAATGAAAGTTTGAAGAAAATGCCTTAGCGTTGGCTAAGAGTGGATCCAAGGAACGTGGATAGGTGCAAAAATTGCTAAGTTATAAAAAAATCCTTCACACCCCCTAAAATGTGCCCAAAGCGGAAATAGAGAAAATTGGTAAAATGACTAAGTATGGGTACATTGGATATGGAGGAATGCAAAAGATGGCCTAATGTGATGAAAATACTTGACCAAGCTCAAGTAGCACCCAAGAGCGCTAATACTACAAGGTCAAGGAATGTTTCCAAAAGTATCCTTCATTAAGCTAAATGTGCGCTCAAGAGCGCTAACCCTATGTGACTAAGGAAATTTTAAAGAGCAAAGAAATGCGCAAAGGCTTGAATTTGCCACCAAATGCAATATTTTGCCAATGAACTCAACATTATTTCAAGCAATAAGCATACAAAGGATTCTCATTGTCATAATATTTTGTCGAAAAAAGAAAGATTTCAATGTTTACCCAAATGTTGTTCATATACTTTGGACATAAACACACAAGTTGGTACTCCATTATATGAGGAAGATATTCAAATGATTCCCATCACAAAGTACCTTTGCAAATGGCATTATCAAAGGTATCCAGGTCTGACATAGATGGAATTTACAGTCACTGGTGGCTGCAAGCTTTTACCAGGATAAACAGGATCGAATCTTCATGAAAAATCCCCCAATAATGGTGGGATGACTGATAACAATTGTTGCCCAGCTCCTTCAATCACCTTTCAACCAACAAGAAATACCAAGCCAACATTTTGAAATTGATTTCAGTCATAATCCACAACCACAGGTCATTGGAAAATCCTTTGTTGAGGCTTGTAGCTAAGGTTGGATCCTTTCTTTGGGCCAACCCTATGAAGAAGTGTTTCATGGAATTTAATATAAACCATATTAATTACTTGTATAAGGCCGACTTGTGTAAGTCCGCCACCAATTATGAAGAGACATGTTGATTCCAAGAAGGGGCCTTTCAATTGGGTATAAAGGAAGATCATTATTTCCTTCCTTGGTTTCAATTTGGACAGCAAATCCTAAATATCACATAGGAGTACACACAATCAGCAGACGATAATTCACATCTTCAAGCAGATTGAATATTCAAGTGCTCGGGGGAGAGAACGGGTATTATCTATAGTTGGGAGGGCAAATCATTGCCCGTGGTTAAACGAGCACCAAAAACATGGTATCAGAGTGTATTCAATCTTGTGCTTGTTCTTTCATAAATCAATTATCATAGCAATGTGTAGATTAGAGACAATGATATAAACAGCGATGAGTCTTCTCACGATAAGTATCTGCATTGGGAAGCGCAGATACCCCGATATACAAATACAAGTTGATAATTATGTGAATTTGTCGTTACACAATCACAGAAGGGTATGAACTTTGTGTGTTTGATTCGAAGATATGGTTGTCTCAGATGGAATTTGTGTCTGAATATATATGTCCGCTCAATGTCTAAATGTCGATGATTGCAGAGTTCGTGAATCTAAACAAGGAGGATGTCGTCGAACAAACTATTCACTGTATATTGTTCTTCTGAGTATTGAGTCGGGTCTCTGATCAAGGCCAATGAGAGTCTAAAATGTTGGCAATGTGTATGCTGATGAATTGATCTAGAATGATATCGACTCGATGGTGTTGTATGGTCGTCTGGAAAATACCAGACTAATTCTTTATTGATGAATGTTCTGCAATGGTGTGACCAATGTCTAAATTGTCACCCAAACAGTATATTGATATGTGATTACGCGACACAAGTATGATGTGTCGCAGAGATGAATATCGCTTGAGATCCTTCGTATATTTGCTAGTATTGTGATCGCTTGTTCACGATGATGTGGAGATGTACCGCTTGATTGTGGGTATGAAGATCAATGAAGTCACTGTATCTGGTCTCGTTGAATGCTCGGGCAAGTATGTGTCGCAGGTATTGCAAAGATGTTGATTGCGAATATGTCGAGATCTCAGGTGAATAGTATTACAATCTCAGAATGTTGTTATGGAATGTATGTTTGATTGTAGTGCCACGATACCACCCCAAGAATATAAACCGCTGGTATAAATAGAATGTTGAGCATTATATATGTGTCGCAGATGTCAATAAATATTGTCGCCTTGGTATCGCAGAGATGTCCACTCGATATGATATGCGATCAGAATGTGATAATCTCTGCCACCACCTCCAATGATGCCATGATTGGATTATATTGGTTATCGCGCTAGTATGTAAGCGATATGATCTCCAAGGATGCCGTGAACAGTGATAAGTATGTTGCGATCTATGATACAAGGATGATATTGATTTCATTGGTGCTAAAGATGGGTGTCGATCCAAACATGAAATGGTATCGTTGATTAATTCGAACTACAAGGCCAGAAAGAACAAGACATTGACTTAAACCGAGATGGTCTCTCTGCACCACATTATATCATTGTACATGTGTGCCTTTTGAGTCAAGAACATTGCGATCTGCCTGAGGGCCCCCTAAACCTACCAATTCATCACGATTGAGTTCCTTGATGATTTGGAATATTGAAGGGATGATTGTCTTCAAATTGGAGAGAGGACCTGCCCCTGTTGTCCTTAAGGACTGAGTTGAGACATCTCTTGAAGAGGAGGAATTAACATTCAGAGGAAGTTTGACAATCCATTAGAGGCAACCTTACACAAGAAGGTCAGGAGGTTGATGCAAGTACTTGGAGCTTCAGAGGGAGTCAATCATTAAGCCCTTATTAATGCATTCTTCTCTGTAGGAGAAGTTTGAGGTGCAAGCCCTTGTTAATGCATTCTTCTCTGATAGAAAGAAGTTTGAGGTGCAAGCCCTTGTTAATGCATTCTTCTCTGTGAGAGAGAAGTTTGAGGTGCAAGCCCTTGTTAATGCATTCTTCTCTATGAGAGAAGTTTGAGGTGAAAGCCCTTGTTCCACCCTCTAGGAGTAGCCAAGGTGGATGTCATGTTGAGAGATTCCATGACATTACTTGTGTTTGATCACCCTCTAGGAGCAGCCATGGTGACCTTCATGATGAGATGACCACATCACGTTGAGTGACTCTGTGATGGGCACTTGTGTTCATATCCATTTTCCATCCATGGGTGTAGCCATGATGGATGTCATCACATTAAGTGCATTCGTGATGAACTTTGTTTCACCCTCAGGGAGTAACCATGGTGGATGTTATTCCATGACACAGATATGAGCACGGATTCCTCCCTAGCTAAGAGGGAGCGTTGATGCTTGTAGCTGAGGTCGGATCCTTGCTTGGGTCAACCTTATGAAGAAGTGTTTCATTAAATTTAATATAATTCATATTAATTACTTGTATAAGGCCGACTTGTGGAAGCCCACCACCCATTATGAAGAGGCATGTTGATTCCAAGAAGGGGCCTTTCAATTGGGTATAAAGGAAGATCATTCTTTCCTTACTTGGATTCAATTCGAACAACAAATCCTAGATACCACATAGGAGTACACACAATCAACAGATGATAACTCACATCTTCTAGCAAATTGAATATTCAAGTGCTCGGGGGAGACAATCGGGTATTCTCTATGGTTGGGAGGGCAAATCATTACCCGTGGTTAAATGAGCACCAAAAACAACATCCTTCACATAGCCCCGTATGCATTCATGAGCGCAAGTCAGAGGGGTGCCTGGGAAACCCATTCAAGTCTTGAAATCCCTCACCAAGTGCAAATTGCGCTCTATAGTGCAAATCCATAATAGGAAGGGATCAAAATTCTTGCAAAGCATTCAGTTATGTACTAAAAATCAAAAGGCAGAGGTTGCAAGAAACAGTTTGCAAAGTCATAAAATCCCCCTCTTCATCATATGCAACCAAAAACGCGAGTCGAGGGATGCAAGAATATCCAAATGTCTGAATCTGTCAAAAGTGCTCACCAACGCTAGTTCTAGACAAGTATAGAAAATGCCTAAAATGTGAAAACTCATTGCTAAGCCTTAAACACACGCGTGAATGGAATCCAGATACAGTGAGAATTTTGTTTCAGAGGTGTAAAAATTCCTCCGTGAGTCTCAACCACACCCAAAGCACAAGAATGTCTCCCATGCTCAAGTGCGTCTGTAAGCACTGAAATGCAAAAGGCCAATAAGTTGGTTCAAATGTTAAAAATCCGCCATGGGGTAGACTTTGCGCCCATGAGCACAGTTTTGTCTATGTCAAGGAAACTCGCTTCAAACTCAAGATCCATCACATTCCTTCGTTTGCACTCATGAGCGCAAGTTTCAACAAGTTGAGGAATGTGCGCTCAATTCAAAAGTCCCTCAAAATGCTTGATATGCGCTCCTGAGTGCAGATTCTCCACACACATGGAATCCCGCTCGAAGGTGAAAATCTGTGCGGAGGTCTCATTTGCGCTTATCAATGCATTTCTCACCTAGTCAAAGAAATATCATAAAGTTCAAACATCCTTCATATAGCCCCTTGTGCGCTCATAAGCACTAAGTTATACAGGCAAGGAAGTTTTCTAAAGTTTGATAATCCTTCACAAACATTAATATATGCTCACAAGAATGTAAGAATTACACGCCAAAGGAGGTTGGAAAATAATATTATCCAATGAGCATTCGGAGAAATTAAGAGGGGGGATTAAAATTGAATGTGTTCAAAATTCCTCTTGTATATTTGCACCCATGGGAGACAAGTTAAATGAAAAGATTTAAAATTCGCAATGGGAAAATTGGAAATCCATTGAAGAAATTGCAAGGAATTTGTTTAAAAGTTTGAAACCGTGTCTAAATCCATGCCGAGAAAATTAAATTGCAATAAGGGATTTAAAATTCGAAAAATCCAAGTTGAGATCAAGATTAAATCGGAAAATATTGGAATTATTTGGAGTTTAATTAAATATTGGAATTTTCTTGTATATTTTAATGAAGTGCAATATTTAATTAGAACATTGGAAATTATTTACTTGCCTATATGTTTAAATTCCAACCTCTTCGGGTGTGCGCCCATGACGAAAGATGTGTTAATGAAGACAAACACCCGAAACATAAGCTTTTGAGAAAATGGAAGGAACGTGACACATGTCGATGAGATTGAAGGAATTTGTGGCAACTTGTAAGTGGTAAGAAGGAATCTTGCCCAAAATGGCAACTTGGAAGAAAATTGAATGCAGCTGCCTAAATTTAACTCATTGCCAATTTAGCAGGTTGAGGGCCGCATTCTTATATAAGAGATGATTCTCATTTCATTCTCACATTGAAGAATTAGAGAATCAAAGGGTGAAGATTTTGAAGAATTTGCAAAGTGTGAGTTTTCAAGAGGTGGTGTGCAAATTTGGAAGAGATACAGAGAATTTATGGAGAGAGTTTCTTTCTAGAGGTGAATTTGCAATGAGTTTGAAGGATCAAACAAAGAGGCTATGAAATTCGAAGAGAAATAATTTTACAGTAAGTTGGAGAAATCAGAGAAGAGGCACAAATTTCTAGAGAGAGAAACTTCTTTTTGGAGAGAAGCTTTATAGTAAATTTTCAAATTTTCAAAGGATTTTCTTCTTCAAGTTAGAATTTATTCCACGAATGGAATAAAGAAGTTTGGTGTGCTTTTATTCCTCACAAGTTCTTATGTTTGTTATTTTGTTTTGGAGGAAGAGGAATGGCAGAACCCAGAGGTTCAAGTTTGTCCGGACCAGCGTTGATCAAGAATGAACAGAGTGGGTTTTTCCAAAGTCCAAGATCGTGTCAAAGTGAAAAGATGTTGGTGACACGAATTTGGGTAGCCTCGATATGAATGAATTTAATAGAAGAATGTTCGGCTATAGGGATCATGGTCCTACATACTTAGCCAGCCAGATAGTCAGAAGCGGGATTGCAACAGTTGGCTTTCTTCCGGTCATCCAGCATTCTAAACTGATAGTGGAATGTGCAAGGCACTATAATTCGGAAGATAGAGCAATTAGAGCCCAAATAACAAGGTATTAGCAGAACTCTCCAATGACGATTTCAGAGGCTTTTGGAATTCCAACATACAAATCAATGGTATGGAAGACAAAAAGTTAAGCACTCAGGGTCTACACTTGCGGGATTGACCATTGTGATGGAGTGATCAACCGAAAATAGCTATGGAAGATCAAGGCTCACCATTCTAAATTACCCAAACAGCTGATTTGGTTGGACCTTTAGTGAGAGTACAATGACTTGGTGATGATCTTAAGATATTTGGAATTCCGCAATCCTACATGTTTGAGTCCTAGATGTGGTAATTCATTGAGCAAGTGACGGAAGGAATCAATGCTATGGACTGGGCTGGAATGATCAATGACAATTTGGATGAGCAACTTAAAAATTTGGATTAGTCAGGGAAATTCTAGATGAGCTCTTATGTTATATAGATGTTAGCCAAGAAGACAAGGTATGAGGGATTGAGGTACAAAGGGTCGATAGGAAGTGGTCCAGGCCATTTGAAAGTGCATGAGTGTTATCCCCAGTTGCAGCTCTATGCTAAGGATGATTGCATAAGAGCCAACGATGCCTTTGCTATGCGCATCACCAAAACTTTGCAAGGAGGCTTCCATACAAGGCTATCAACTAAAGCAATGAAGTTGGTGGAGAAATATTGATCATGGTTCATTCGATTCCCAACTTTCTCCTACATTAGGCTACAAGGGTTTTCTTCCAAGCCATACAGACTTCCAAGGTATCCAACAAAGAAGATTGTGTTGTTGGAAGTCATCAGGTAGCTAACTGCATACGAAAAGGTTTAGAAAAGGAAGAAGAAATTGGGACTTGAATTCCCAATTACCATAGGGAAGTCAGACGAAATGTGTCTATGTATACAAGAAACTAAAAGATCAGCAAATGAATTACACTTTTATCATCTAGCATTGTACCCAGCAAGAACGGATTATGATCCTTATAACAATATCAGAGTGGTAGATGGTGTGAAATACCAACAGAAGTTTCACCTTGAAGATTTATGGGCAAATGTTGCAAACGAATACGAGATCAAAAGGAAGATGTTTTCCTAGTTGTCGCTCAACATGATCAGGGCATGCAAAATCACCCAGGTGTCGGACCAAGTAGAAGAAGATACAAACGTGATCCAATCCGGGTATGAGAAAGAGAGAAGATTATCCAGCCATATGATTGGTCCATGAGAGAAATATTAGATCTCAATTCAATATTAGTCTTGAAATTTACAAAATGGTGGGTTGGCCATCAAGTAAGCAGACTGAGGGTGAATAGAGACCACCTGACTTATAACTTGATGGGACATCGGAGGTCGCGGGATGATAGATCTAGGTACCCATCAGGAGTCAGAATTGAAGGAGAGATTCCATCGGAAAATGTCGAGCGAGAAAGGGGAAAGAGTATTGTCTGAGAGGTGCAGCCAAGGAAAAGGCCCAACATGCATAGTGAAGAACCTCCGCAGAAGAGGCAAAGGCCAGTGATAACACCAGCATCACCCAACAGGACCCCGAGCTAACAAGAAATTGATCCTTTCACAATGGAAGAGGTTGAAACAAGCGCGAGAAGGATGTTGCAAGGAGATCAAATAACTCGGCCAGTGCAAGATAGAGAAAGCATTAATGGTTGTCAGGAATCTGCTCAACAGAGAAATCGGGGGCAAGAGGCTACCGCTAAGAGAGGCCTTGAGGCAATATTAGAAAAGGATTTGGCAAAAGCAAAAGTTCCAACTACAGAGGCAGAAGTTCTTACTACAAAGATAAATGTTCTTGTCATAGAGGTAGAAAGCCCCATTGCAAAGCAAGAAATCAATGAAGGGATGGTGTAGGGTCAGGAACGATTGTCCATTTATGACCAGCATACAACTGCTCCAGATTGGTTGAGGCAAAGGTTGTGGAGGAGTCATGAAAAGGAAATTGACCCTACACCAGAATTACAACAAATTTTGAACCGAGTCAATAGGTCGGAAGAGAAGGACAAGGCAAAAGAGGTTTTCAAAGTTCATCAGGGAACAATCAGGGTTGAGAACTCTGCAGATTGCAGTACCCACAATTGATAAAGTCAAGGACCAGATCACCCTAAAAGAGTACAATGTGACAGGATTTGATCTGGGACCTGCCATTAGAGAGTAGCTAATTGAAGAGTTTGATGACTCCACCCGAGCAATGAAGGAGAAGATGAGGAAGTTGGTAGAAAAATATCAAAAGATGAAGAGTGAGAACAAGGCTTTGTGAAGGTATCTAGACAATTTATCCCATCCATTAAGGGAAGAAAGCCAGATATTTGTTTCTCCTATAGCTCTTCCAGCGGAGTCAGTGGAAGGCATTGAGGAGATGAGAAGAGTCACCCAAGGTGCAAAGGTATGGGTGGAGGCATTCAGAAGGAGGCAGAAAAATTTGTTGAAGACTTGGCATAGATGAATAAGGGGGCATTAGCTATCCTCTCCAAGATGCAATGCATAAATGAGTCGTAGGACGATGAGCATCTTTACCAAAATGAGATAATCTCACAACTGCAGGCCTTGATGGAGACTCCTAGGCAGACGTTGGCTAATGGTAGAGTGGTAAGGGAAGGAGAGGCATCTGATTTCGCCCACTAGTACAGTGCAGTAGTCATGGAGAAAGAGATGTTGCTCGGTTGAGAAAAGTGATTGGAAATATTCACAAGGGAATCTTCAACACAGTGGTCGCTTTGTTTACACAAAGAATGATTGAGGATGATATGACTATAGATAGCCTGAGGGGAAAACTAGAGGAGTTCTTTTAATCAAATTCCTTCTCAAGAGATGACTTTGAGAACATTTCCATATTCTCAAATGTCATGCACACCGCTCAAGACTCAATATCGGGTTGGTAGAACACTTTCAGCAGATATGAAAGAGACAACCATTATGGAATTCAAACGGGAAGTAGCACCAATGTTGTCCAGATTCCAAGCATTCAAGGAACAAAATCAATCATAGGCTATTCTGGACAAAAGGGCATTAATGACTTACTAGGAATCTTTCTTCATTAACAGGTCATCTTTGAACACTCCCCCACTAGGTGAGTGGCTTCCTTTTGCTTGGTCTATGTCGACCCTCTCATTAATTATAGATTATCTTTCCTTGCCTTAACCCTAATTAGGGTTGAGGTGGCAAAATCTGGGTCGTTTATTTCATTTCAATCCTAGCCACTCATTGTAATTTGAGACCTATATAAAGGGCTCACTTCTCATTTGTAAAGGACATAATTTTGAGATTGTTGCTAAGTACTACCAAGATAATAGAGTTGTCATTGAATTTTGGTGATCTCTTGATGCATTTTGGTGCTTGTATGTTCTCTTTGTTCTCTCATTTAGAGTAGACTTGTTTTCAAGTATTTAGATATAATGTTTTTATGGTGAGATGGTTTCGCTTGTACCTTTTGTTCTTAGGTGATTCCTAAGCACAATGTAAGGTTGGTTCTGAGCCATGATGTGGATGTTTTACTTCTATCATTGATGCACATTGTTGATTATGATGGTGTTCATTGTGATATATAAATTATTTGCACTACCCTTAAAGATTGCACCAGCTTTGTGTAGTTGTTGAATTTGGCGAAGCAAAGTTCGGTAGATTTCGCCATAGCAGTAGTCATGTTTCAAGTTCTTAGGATTAGAATAGATCTCTCAACCCTACTCTCATTTACTTGCAGCATGTATTGTGAAAAACCCAAAAAAAGTACTTTCATTGCTATTTCATTCAAAAAGCTCTCATAGTTAGTATTGTCTGATACATCTTGAGAACGAGTACGTAAGGCCCCTCGTGTTATCAGCATATCTCATCAACCATTGAGCTTATCCACAGTCAAGAACTGACAAAAGAATCTTAGAGTCAATTGTATGATCTTTCGCAATCTTAGCATACACATGATTTTGTTCAAGAGAGCATAAGATATCTCAATATTTTATTCTACTGTTGATACGGTCATAAAACACACATCAACAACAACCTAGTCCCAGAAACTTGGGGGAGCATAGATAAATAGTCTATATTTAGTTCCACGATAAAACAGCAAAACAGTACAAGTTAATAATGCATTCTTTAACATTTCTTTGCAAGTAATTAAAATCTAAACCAATGCAAAATAAGAGTTCTTATAAACTTCATGCAAGCTGCAATGTTAGATAGCATTCTAAGGTAGTAATATGCATGTTCAGCCAATGAATGCAATTACTGTGCAAATCTAACACTTCTGTTTAGCGTCCAAGAACATTGAGAGTTGTGAATTAAACAAACCGTGTGTGAGTGCATTGCACATTATAAGTGTTTTCAAGTTCCACCAATATATATGAAGCCTATATTTTATGAGAGATTATATGTTTTAACAATAATTCAAATTGTGATACCAAATAAAACCTTTATGAAAACCTGTGTGAAAAAGAGAATTAAACTATGAAGGAAAAAAAATATTACACCATTGAAAGTATGTTCAAAGAGATTTCCACCAAAATACCATCTGCCAAAGTTTGCTTGAAATCATGAATAACAATAATATTAAATTATAATAAAATTAAAACATAAAATAAATAAATAACAAATGAATAAATATAATAAAATATATATTATAATATAATTACAAGCAACCATACAAAGGAAAAAAGGTTATTAAGAATTACAAAGGGCAACGAATATAGAATATAAAGACAAAAAAAAAGGCACAAAAAGACAAAAGTCAAATATGACAAATTGTCTTATGTACAAACAAGATTAAAAGCAGCAATCATAGTCTTCATGGAAGCGATGGAATTTAAGTAAAAGACATGACCATTTAAAAGAGTGCATCTGTTCACCAAGGCATAAATATATAAATAGAAGATGTGTGGGTAAAAAGATAGGCGGAAAAAAACAGAGAACATAAAATGAAGATTTTACATAGCCACAGGTCAGCAATCTCCTTTGCAAGCCCAGCAACCACATTGAATAAAACAGAAATTTAGGAAAGGGAAGAATAATTTCTTTTATATACTAAGCCTTACAATAAACATCAGATAGAAAATGCAGCGAATAAGAGATCAGGAAAAGAAATACAGTTTGCAAACAATGTGAACAGGAATAGTAATCAGCGATAGATATATCATATATCTATATAGACAATTATATATCTGATATCAACATAACTCTATATAAAGAATTTGGTATCAGCAATATAGACATAAATGTTTTCATATAGTTGGCAAGGTTATCAAATTCAACTGATATAGGAGCAGGATAAAGAATTATCTCATACTTAAACAATTATTATATCTGAATTCTATTTAAGAGATCCTTATGTTATCTACTACGTTTATATATGCATAAATTATGTATACATCTGATAATGGAAATGAAATCACAAATATATATATATATATGAATTCTATTTAAGAGATCCTTATGTAACCTACTACGTTTACATATGCATAAATTATGTATACATCTGATAATGGAAATGAAATCACAAATATATATATATATATATATTAGAAAGAGGAGTGTATATTATGGTCAGCAACCATTGACTTATAAGAAGGCATGAAAATTTGATATTTTATTATAACCTTAAAATCTGAAAGGCTCAATGGAAGAGCGAAGATCAAAATATGAAAGCATTGATAGGTAAATCAAGAAGAGCCTCATGGCCAACTGCATATCTATAGAGACTTCAATCAGACAAAGCAGAGAAGTTGCAAACCTTTAGTAGGCAGACCTATACAAAAGTAATTGCATGATCTTAAATATATCAGGAATAATACATATTATCAAAATAGTAATCGATTTTCTTGTTCAAGGCATTTGGATATTGGGGTACTCATTCCAAACAATTGTTCCCATTGCATCAATAATAAGGGAGTTGATTTTGCTATATGTTGAAATTGGGACAATACCTTTGTATTGCGTCATAGCTAGAGAAGATATTTATGATGATATTTCCGTCATTTTAAGTGAGCACAATGTGGCATTCAATGTGTGCTAGGTGTCACTCTCTAAATATTTGACATTTTATTATATGAAGAGACATGGGACATGCGAAGAGTCATGCGTTTGGAAATATGAAGAGACTTGTTTTTGGAAATTGAAGAGACCTTCGGTTGTGATATGAAGAGTCTCTCAATTCTATATATTTATGTGATTGATTTGTGTGTGCAGTTGTTGCATCAAGTTGAAAGCATTGTACTTGAACTTCTATTAATAATAAAAGAGATATTTTTCTGGTGTGGCTGGGTTTTTCCCTCTAGTTGGAGGGTTTTCCCAAGATAAAGTCGTGCCTTTTGTAGCTATTTTGTTCTACTTTTGTTTATCATTATTTCTAGGCTAAACATTAACATGGTATCATAGCTTGGACAGCCCATACTCTCTCACGAGAGGGGCTGGTGGTTGATCGGTAATTTGTAGATGTTCATAGAGCTAGTTCAATATTGAGGAGAAACTAAGCTTAATTATTGAAGATGGAAAAAAAAGAGGCTTCAATTTATTGTTGTTCCATCAGATTTGATATCTGTCATGGGTAGGAATGTAATGTTGTTTATTATCAAAGGATTAGAGGCGGCAATAAGGGTGGTTCGTCTTCTTGTGGTGTGCTTGAGCTGTGAGGAAGATTAAACAATGAAGAGATAAGTATTTTATGATTATACCTTTGAATATTGATCATGAATTTTATGAGGTTAATTCATGCAATAACATTGGGAATAGTGAATCTTGTATACTTCTAGCATTAGTCTATATATTTCTCTTTGGGATCTAGTTTGAGTCTATTTCTAATCTCTCTAAATGCTTCCAGGATGGATCAAGGAGCACAAGGATGATGAGAGATTGCAGCCTAAACTGAGCTGGTGACTCTTCAAGAAAAAAAAAAGAATCTATTCAGATTATCTTGTGTTCGTTTCTTCTGAGAGGAGGAAATAAGATTCAGAGGGAGCTTGAGTGGCAGATGTAGAATGCCAAGTCCTTTGCAGAGGATCAACAAGCTTGTGTAGCAGTGTGACTGCAAAAGCAAATTGTTGACAAACATTGGAGCCAATTTTCCTGATATTGTGATAATCAAAGCCATGAGAATGATGCCCGTGTTGAGAGGGAGTCTCAGTATTTTGATGATATTTTATGTGTTTTAATGAGTTCTTCTCTGAGAGGGAGAAGTTTGAGGTGCAATCCCTTGTTAATGAGTTCTTCTCCAAGAGGGAGAAGTTCGAGGTGAAATCCCTTGTTAATGAGTTCTTCTCTGCGAGAGAAGCTCGAGGTGAAATCTCTTGTTAATGAATTCTTCTCTGCGAGAGAAGTTCGAGGTGCAATCCCTTGTTAATGAGTTCTTCTCTGCGAGAGAAGTTCAAGGTGAAATCCCTTGTTCCACCCTCTGGGAGTAGCTATGGTGGATCCACCCTCTATGAGTAGGCAAGGTGGTAATGCATTCTTCTCTGGGAGAAGTTTGAGGTGAAAGCCCTTGTTCCACCCTCTGGGAGTAGCCATGGTGGAAGTCATGTGTGTGGACTCCATGACTTTAATTTTATGCACTTATGAAGTAACTATGATGAATAATGTTATGCTAAGATAACAATGTGATGAGAATTTATTATTGACATCTTTGGTTGCAGCTATGTGTGCCTACCATACTAAAGATCTCTCTCTTGCTAAGAGGGAGTGTTGAAGATTGCAGCTGCGATAGAGATCTTTATCTCTGATTTTGCTATATGTTGAAATTGGGACAATACCTCTGTATTGTGTCATAGCTAGAGAAGATATTTATGATGATATTTCCATCATTTTAAGTGAGCACAATGTGGCATTAAATGTGTGCTAGGTGTCACACTCTAAATATTTGACATTTTATTATATGAAGAGACATGGACATGCGAAGAGTCATGCATTTGGAAATATGACGAGACTTGATTTTGGAAATTGAATAGACCTTCGGTTGTGATATGAAGAGTTTCTCAATTCTATATATTTATGTGATTGCTTTGTGTGTGTAGTTGTTGCATCAAGTTGAAAGCATTGTACATGAACTTCTATTATTAATAAAAGAGATATTTTTCTGGTGTGGCTGGGTTTTTCCCTCTAGTTAGAGGGTTTTCCCAGGATAAAGTCGCTGTGCCTTTTGTACCTATTTTGTTCTACTTTTGTTTATCATTATTTCTGGGCTAAACATTAACAATTTTAACTTGTATTGTTTTGTTGTTTTGTTGTTTTATTGTGGAACTAAATATAGACTATTTATCTATGCTCCCCCAAGTTTCCGGGACTGGGCTGTTGTTGATGTGTGCTTTATGACCGTACCAACAGTAGAATAAAATATTGAGATATCTTATCCTCTTGAATAAAGAGGTTGAAATAGTCAAAATGGTTCCTATTTCCATACATTTTCTATAGTTGTTTAGTCAAGAAATTGTGCCTTATCCTATGGATTACAAAAACTTTAAAGGTGCAAAAGTATAGGAAACCTATTTCTAAGATGATTCTAAATCACAAACTCTTATAACTATTCTGCTTTGTAGAAAGTCAACAATAACATCGAAATGGAGATATTTCAACTTTGGGATGTAAGCCACTTTTTCAATATAGAATTAGTCTCATGTTGTAGTGGAAGAGAGACATTTAAAAAATCTCATCATATTAGATAGAAATCAAAGTGGACATATTCAACTATGCCAGGCCTGAAAGCAATTAGTCTAGGCCTGGGAAAAATAGAGAGAAGGATACATATTACAATTCATTGCGACAAATCAAAATCTAGAATTTTTCTCATGTCCTCTTCAAGCTTGGTTGACCATCAATGAGGGGGCAAACCATAACAAATAAGGTTGTGGTTGTCAAGAGCCGAATTGGCTAGCCAATCCACACTTTATTGTCTTCTTAAGGAACAAGGCTAAGTTGAACCTCCTAGAACTTGTCCTACAAAACTTCACCAACTCTTTTACCATTTGCCATTTTTTGCTATAGAATCCCTAAGGATCAAATAGCAAGCTAATGATTACCTTTGAATGAGATTCAAATTGTAGTTTTTGCCTCCCAATTTTGAGAGCCTCTTCCATCCCTTCATAAACAAATTTGATCTCTACAAAATTATAGTTATGTCACAATTTTTCAGCAAAGAAGAAGGTTCCAAATTTACCTGAATATCTACCAATACCTCCCATACTAACCTATCCAAGATTACCCCCCTTTAAGCACCATCCCTATTCAGATTACCATACCCAAAAGGAGTTGTCCAAATTCTCTCCAACTTATATTTCTTTTTAGGTCAAAAAGCAGGCATTGTTGAAGTCCTATGTTGCAAAGAGAGTTTTTTACATAAATTAACCCAGAGTGAGAATTTGAAGAAGACAAATCTTATACTTCATAGATTTGGCTATCATTTTGATCTTCTCCCAAACATAACTGATATCCTTGCATAAGGGATATCATAAGGGTAATGCCATGCTCGAATCACCTGTTCAAAAGATTGAATGATGACCCATGGAAAATTGAACACTTTAGATAAAGACTTCCATAAGGGAACCACCCATGAGCAATGTAAAAATAGATCTGTGATGGTTTCCTCGTTGTCCAAATATAAAACACAGCAAAGGGGACCATTGAAGCCACATTTCATGAGCCTATCCATAGTTAAGACTCTTCCCTTTAGCACCAACCACACAAAGAAACCTTGGGCCATATAGCAGGCCTCCATATAAGTTTGAAGAAATCCTTCAACAAGTGGCAAGTATTCTTGCTTAGATACGCATAGTTGAGGATACTGTAATGTCCCCTAGTTGAAAAAAACCTGATTTTTGCACAAAATAACAATAGCAATAACATAATTTATTTGCAAGAGTGTTTTCTTATTAAATTGCATATTTGTAATTGCATCAAAGAAGTTAATTATTAGGTATTAAAACAATAGCAATGAAGATTTCTTATTCAGATATGCATATTAGAGTTGCAACCCTATCAGAAACTTGAGGGAAGAAGCGCCATAGGATGCCTGGAAAATATCCACCATAATTAAGCCCAAGAACCTCGAACAAGTAATCAGCTCAATCCGACGTCTTGGCCCACAAGTAACCAACTCAATGGGTACTCCCAAGTAACCAACTCAATGGGTACTCCCAAGTAACCAACTCAATGAGCGTCTACCTAATGAGTAGGAGTTCATATTCCCACATTCCTTGTGTTCCCCTTTGCTGTTTCTAATAAGATTGCTTTCTTAAATCATTACACAATTATTTATGGCATAAGTAATTCAAGTAATTCATCTAGCCTTATTAGATTCCATATATGACATAACAAATGGTTTAGAAATATAAATATGTAGGTTGTCTTACTGCTGCATATATACTCAGATACATATGTGGGTATAAGAATTCCTGTTCTTGTTCCAATTCCTTGATTGATTACCAGTCTGCAGATTATTGATTGCAGATTTGTATATTTGATCTGCGTCCTTCGATGCTTTGCTCCAAGAAGAGGTTTGCCTTATTTAGTCCTCAAGAGGGGATGAACGGTCACAATCTTTGCCAAGGACAACATTTCTCAAAAGAGGTGTCTCCTCTACAGAACCGTTGCCTTATTTCAGTAAGGAACATTTTCTGATCATAGATCTAATGCTTCTTTCCATATGATGATCCTTTCTTAGATGAAGTGTTCCTCCTTTTATACCTTCAATTGGGATGGAGTCACACCTCTTCATCCCACCATTTCCTTTTCAGGAGTCGCACCTTTTCATGATTGCTGCCCTTTTGGAAAATAATTTAATGAACTATAAATAAATTCCTTAACTCGCTGCCCTAGTTTATTAGCTTCTTTTTGCCCTGGTCGGCCCTAATTTATAGCTTATTTTTTGTCCTGGTCGGCCCTAATTTATTTGTTTACTTTTTCCCTGGTCAGCCCTAATTTTTGTTATTAATCCTGCAACTTATTCTGTATTCCTGGCCTTCGCCCATAGATAAGGTACTGATCCAAGACCTCTTTCTACTGCGATTTCAAACCTTTATTTTCTGCTGCAATTTCTCAGTGATGTTTTTAGTCAGGGCATGACAATATCGTATATTAACCTAGGGTTGTATCGCCAAGCAAGGGAATCAAACATTGAGGAAGTTGAAAAGAGCTGACAATTTGAATAAAATTTTGAATGCCACCAAAAAGATGAGATCATAAGTTTCCTTTCCATTCAATAGATCCCTAAATTTGTGCATTTTCTAATTTATTCCTTGCAGCTAATCAGCAATGCCCTCCTTTCTACATTTTTGTGTTTAAAATAGCAACATGCGAGCCAAAGGGTTGATGTTTGTCATTTTGTTTGTGGATGCATTTTTGTTCGACTCAAGTTTGTTAGAGGAGCAAGTCTTCCCAGTTCCAATGTAGATAGATAGGAGTCACATGTAATCAAATTTTAGTCAATGCGCTCTATCAATTTAGCTTCACTAAATCTAGAAGGCTACCTAGATTCCTCACTCTCCTCTGTCCTCCACTTAAGAAGGCTTGATCTCAACCATTAAAAGCTCACACGAAGCTTTCCACATTTTTTCGCTGTTGTTTAAAAGGTATAGATGAGGATGCCCAGGGCTCCCCAATTTTAGAGAAAAAATAAATAGATATCTCTTGGACATCTCCCTTTTAGGACATATCTTAGTTTCATTTTTAAAAAAGGGGATGCGAAGGGTGTGTCCTATCATCAACCCTTTGTCCCCAAAACATCCCAAACATCTAAGGTGTGTGTCTAGGCCATGAGAGCGCACATAAATCTAGGAAGGCATCAAGATCCTGTAAAATTTATATTCCCAAAATAACATGCTTGACAAAATAGATATCGTGTGTTTTATTCCCAAAGCAACATGCCCACAATTGTAATATTTCTTGCCCGTGATTTTAGCCTTTAATCCATTTATGAACCTCAATGATCACAAATTCCCAAGACCTGGTCCTCAGGAATGCTTGAGGATGAGCAATCTCCTTGATATAGTGTTTCAAATTCAGCTCCTAACTAGTCCTTACTTGTATTGTTTTACTTGATAATGTGTGCTGAAAGTTAAAAATTGTGCAGCTCAAGGGATCTAATAACTTGCACAAGAAAAATATTTGAAACAAACATCTCTCTTGCATTAAATAGAGTCATATTATTGACTTCACCAAACAGTTCCTCATTATCCCTAATTGGCATTCCTTCTATCCAAACCAGTTCTGGATTGCTTATTCTTCGCTTTAAAGCAAATCTAGGAAGACAAAGTATCACTGAAAAATATCAGAGAAATTCCATTTTATGTGGAGCTGGTTTTATGTAATCAGAAGGGGGAAAGATGTAAAGGGCTCGTAAAGAAGTTGTACTGCTCCCAAGACCATTTCCAATTGACGCACCCAACAAATGTGCAAATTAGTGATAAGCTGTCCATCAAAATTTACTCTTTAAATCCTAAAATAGCTCAATGGAAAGAGAGGGAAACAGACACACACACATACACAGATCTAATGCTATGTTTCCGCAGTCTTCTTTTCCAGCATTCCACACTCATCAACTTTTCTGATTACAAAATTCAGAAAACTTAAGATAGAGATTATATTGTTTCTATCAAGATGAACGTGAATCAAACATAGAAATTGCAATTTCTCTAACCTATCCATTTTTCAAGCATATGCATGATTTTTTTGTACTCTTCAGAATAATTCCTAATACTGTGCTTTTGAAGAAAAGATTGAAAACCAAATGCAACCAAAAATTTCCCACGGGAGGTTGCTTGGGGGCAGAGAGCCTTCCAAACCATACCAATTACCTTATCCATGTGTCCCATTAGTAAAACTATAGTAACCCTAACAGTGGTCCCTATTAGGACTTGATTATTCACGTTGCAAAACCTGAGTCAAGATGAGTTATTTAATATTTCTATAATATTGTAAATAATGAGCCCACAAGCAAAAGAGCACCCCCACTTGAATGGAATCTTGAGATTCCATTGTCGGCCCTCTCCACCACATGTCATTGGTTTTATGATAGTTGTAAGAAAGTCATTGGTAAAGGGTTACTAGATGGACTATCAGTAGCATCTTTGACCAGCTATTATTAATGGTGTGTAAGACATGTAAGAGTAATTATTGCACCTCCAAAGAGCACTGGGGAGTTACTTAAACCCTCTTGATCTTGGGGATCAATTAGTCAACCAAGGGGTTACATTATAATCTTGAAAAAGTTACCCTTGGAGAGGAATGCATAGATTGGATCTGGGACCATTCAGTTAGTCCAAGTACGGTCCCATAGTTTTAAGCCTATAGTTTTGGTAAAAAGTTGATGGACAACAGTAAGGATGCCCCCATGTCAGCAGTGCATCCTAAGTTCTAACATCTCATGCCTCTTAAAATATGTTGTCTTTGCATATTATTGAAAACAGAATGTAAAAAATGGATCCATTGGTAGATAGAATATGCTGCAATATATCAAACTCTTGAACCTAAAACTAAAGTCATGACTACTGAAACAATATTAGACACTCATTATGGTGTTTCTCTTTTATAAGAGCTTAGAAGCAACAAAGAATTAAAACAATCATTGCAAAAAAGCTGTCATAAAAGTATTTCTTATTTCCTCTTTGTGATTTATATTTATATGATGTCACAGTTTAAACTGACATTTCTGTACCTGGTACATAGAAAGAGAGAAATTAAATTAATGTCCACGAATGACCAAGAATAGGTCAATGGGACCCAAATGCACAACTATTACAATAGTGAAGTAGTAAGACAAAAAGAACCCTCAATACAAAGCTAACAAAATAAAGCAAATAAAACCAGTGTAACACCGGCGCGGGGGTACGTCGGGACGGGGGGACGCCAAGACAAGTTTCGGGTACGGGAAAAAAAAAAGGGCCTCAATTTCAGTACGGCAGGGGTACAGCGGGGGGACGGCGGCAGGGGAGGGGCCAAGGGTGCTGCATTCTATACATATAGAACTTGAAATGCTAATTATGAAATGATGTTTCAATATAACATACCAAATTGGTTCTTAGAATCTTGAAATACTTGAACATAGCAAAATTGCAACACGAACCAGAACCATTGAACATTCAACATAGTAACATAGATGATAGTAACATACATACTTATAGTAACATAATGATAATCATAAAATTATATTAGTTCTATGATTCTATCAAAGATTCAAAATTCATTGTTGCAAAAATGAAATATATGAATGCCAAATCGAAATGAGAATGTCAAATGAAGTATATGGGCCTTATGAAGGCTTAGAGGGCCCTATATGGAACCCACATCATTTTAAGGTTCCGTAGGAACCAATTAGAAAAATAAAAAGTATTAAAAACTTTTTAAAAATTGACTTTTTAAAGCCCACAGCCGGCCGTACCCTGTCACGTCCCGGAGTACCCAAATACCATCCCAAAGTACCCAAGTACAGTATCAGAGTACCCGAGTATCAAAGTACCCAAGGGGTGCGAGGACGGGTGCGGTCGCGGTACAACGGTGCTTAAGCGGCAGTGGAGGTACTCCGATATGCGGAGTACCCATCCCGGGGACGTCTCGATACCGGGTACTCCGGGGTTTTGGGCCGGGTGCGCGTCCCTAAGTTAAACTGAATAAAACAAAGAAATAGACAAGGGGAAATAAACCTTAGATGGTAACCCTGAAAAAGTACACAAATAGTGTGTGATAGGAGGACCCCTTAAAGAGGTGCATGAGATGAAGACCAAAGTGAGGAAAAAACCATCAGGTGTTTGTACTCACCACGTATTGGAAGAGCCAACAACATTACCATCTATCAATATGGGAGTACCAATATAGGACATGCGAGTGGTCATCGCAATCAATTCCCCCTATAAATTCTCCTAACCCCCAAGGCCAAAGAACTGTTGGTGACAGAGACGAATGGCTTAAAGACATGTTGTGACTCTTGCAAGCAAATTATTTTATTTATGAATGCTAAATGTTCTAGTAACCATCTTAGAAAGAAGCTAAAGTGGAACTACAGTAGGCAATAGTCTAACATTCAGGTAAGTGAACGGGCTAACATCTATTGGAAATTAACAAGCATTGATGTATAGTTAGTAACTTAGTAGTGTCGATAAGTATTCGGTCTAAGCAATTTTACAATATAATGTACAATACTCGTAGTGTAGATATGCTTCTGTAGACAAAGCTTTATAACCCGAACAGACTATATATTAAATTTTTAGCTTCGTAGTTTACTTTGGTGTAAACTCCTTTCCAAATGGAATAACAGACAAAGTTCACAATCTGCTTTCCATAGCTAGCCCATTTGCTCACCAGAGAAAAGAAGATTGTTATGTTTCCCTTCGCTTATTCTATCTGAGTTATCCTTTTCATAGATAAAGAGTAAAAATAATGAATATCCTTTCAGTTGGCAGTGACGACATACCTCATTTCATTCAAGTTTTGATTCATTCATGAATGATTTTAGTGCCTTTCATTTACTACTTATACTTAGGTACGAGAAATTGTTAAATTCATCATAAGTAAATTCTCCTCCTCTATCAGATCTTAAGCATTTGATTTTCCTATCAACTTCATTCTCAACTCTTGTTTTAAATATCTTGAATTTCTCTAATGCTTCTGATTTCTCTCTTAAAAATGCAACCCAAGTCAATCTATAATAATCATCAATAAAAGCATGAAGTACCTCTCACCTTGTAAGTAACCATCCCATTCACTCATTCCCAACTGAAAAGAACTTTTTTCCCTCGTTTCATTCCCTACTTACAAGAATGAATGAATGAATGATTTTAATGACGTCCACGAGGCCCAGCAACCTAAGGGACCAAAGGAACACTCAACCCTAAATGATTTCCATAATCTTTTCCAACTCTGATCTTCTTTTATGAATCTTGACCAGCAAACCCGTAGTTTGGTTGACCGTATCCTCTTCAAATAGACTGTTCATGTTGTCCACTTTCAAAATGGTTTCATACTTAGCCCGAATATCTTCATACGCTGCACACTCCATGAGAAAGTGTCATTCAGTTTCAATTGCGCCCGTCCCGCAAAAAATGCAAGTTCTCTCCTCCCAAGCCTCTTTGGGCCTCTTCCATCTGCATGTCTCGCACCTGAGATGATGTGATACCGTCCTCAAATGTGTCATTAGCAGCCTTGTTTTCCCTTTAATAACAGCCCCTAAGTACGTTTTCTCCCCATGTTCCCCGATTGGGTTGAACACTTGCATATAGTAAGCCTTTTTTCGACAGATGTTATTAGACCACATGACACTCTGAAACCTCTCTATGACAAACATTTTTATGTCCACATTTGTATTAGGACACTCATGTAGGTTAAAATTCCATTTATCCAACCACTTATTATTTTGCTTCATCCATGTTTTCTTTCTACGGATAAGATCCTCATCCTTCACAATTTTCGGCCATCGTTGGTCTTGCATGTTTTCAGCCTTCCTTAAGTAACTAAGTAACCGAGTTATCGCTGAAGCTTCCAACGGAAAAGTCCCAACTTCCGCTAAAGGATATCATAAGGTACAGAGGTCTTAAATTTGAGATCACTTGTAATTAGGTGCTTCTGAATTCTCTCTAGCTGCCTCCAACCGCGGTTTGACAGGCTACCACCCCACACCTCACAACCATAAAGAACCACCGGCGTGACCAGCAAACCGAAAAGAGTCTTCCTAGTTTTCCAGTCCCAGAGTTCAGTCATTCTGCATCTGTTATGGAGTAAATACAAGGCTTTCCAGCCCCCCTGTAACCTTTTCGCACGACAAGTCTCCCAGCTGAGTTTATAATGAAAATCAATCCCAAGATACTTGTATTCTTTCACAATTTCCAGAGGGTTGCCTTCAAAAAGGAACGTAATATGCTTTTCTTTTCCCCTTAAAGAGAAAATCATGAATTTGGTTTTGGTAATGTTCACCTGCATTCCAACCTCCTGGCAAAAGCACTCTAAGGCCCTTAAGTGATCTCTCAAACCTTGAGCCGTTTTTGATATTAAAATAAGATCATCAGCATACAAAAGAAGCTTCACAACATAACCTGCGAAATGCACACCTTCCCCATCCGTTTTGTTTAACCAAGTTACTAATTTATCAATGTATAGCCCAAATAAGGTTGGGGATAAAGGAAATCCCTGTTTAACACCATTGTCACTACCAAAACATTCTGACATTCCTTCATTCGTTCTGATTTTGGCTCTAACTTTGTCATATAATATGTGCACTGCTGCTCTATACTCATCAGGGATACCCAGTTCTATCATTTTGTTCCATAACTTGTCCCTAGGTGTCGTATCAAAGGCTTTCTTATAGTCTACAAAACAGCAATAAGCTTCTCCTCCCTAATTGTCCCATATTTTCTCTATTAAATGACGAAGAGTGATGCAATGGTCAATGGTGGAATGCCTAGGTCTGAAACCCACTTGCCCTTTGGCCCTTTTCCCCTCACCTTCTGCCCAACCGCTGATTCTGCATTCTATCATGCTCCCGAACAGTTTGCTAAAAAGAGGGTTGACCATAATAGTGCGGTAGTTAGATGGATTATTGATGTCACCACTTTTAAAAAGAGGGATAACCACACTAGTTACCCAATACGCTGGAAAACCATCACAGATGACACAGTTGAAGATACCCTGTATGTGAGGCGCAAGGATTTCCGCTCCCCATTTTAAAAACTCAGCTTGTAGCCCATCAATATCACGAGCTTTACCACTTGTCAGTTTCTTTATCCCAAGCTTGACATCTTCAACCGTGAAGAGTTCCTCAGAAGTATTCATTATGGGAGGAACATTATTCTCATGAGGCCGTTCATAGAGCAACTTTGCATATTCAAGCCATTGAGCATCCGTAATAGTGTTCTCAATTTGTTTTCTCTTTTGTTGCAACTCTTTCCAAAACTTTTGGGGTCGTGTTTTCCAAGGGATATCAACTCTTTTCTTCTAGTCTTAACATACTCTTCCTTCTTTGCTTGAATCAATTTTGTATACCACTTCTTGAGTTCTTTGTTAACGTCCTTCCCTTTTATGGATCTCTTTGCAGCCTTACATTCCTCATCGTACCATGGATTTGCCAGAAACGTATTAGTAGCCCTCTTCCTACTACACGTTCTTTTACATGCATTTAGAGCCTTGTGGATTATAGAAATCAGCAAGCTGCTATTAACATACTCGCATTCCTCCTTAACCTTGCCCCCCACCGAGAGGTTATTCATTTCAAGAAATTGTTGTTCAAGCCTCGCTTTGAAGATGTTCTTGTTTTCCTGATTTAAGAGGATCTTGCCTTTGTTCGTTGCTTTGTTTTGCACGTGGGAAACTTGTTTATTGTGTGAGTTGTTTGAAGCGAAGTCCAACTTAACAAATAAAGGCATGTGATCAGACTTCATCTCTATAGGGCAATCACCAATTTCGAACTCAAGAACTCTAGTAGTGAGGTTTTGTGAACAAATTACGTAATCAACCACACTTTGCCCATTGTATGTTTTGCAAGTGATAGCCCCCGAATTTGGCCAGTCTCTCATCCCGTTGCAAATAACCAAACAAACTACACAACCCCAGTAATTTTGAACCGAAATGTGAGACACCTCCATTACTGTCTTCTAATGTTCTTTTCCAAGATTGATCGCTGCCCTCTACCAACCATATAGGATTCTCATCTCCTTTTTCACTGCCAAGCAGCTGCAAAGACTGGTTATTTGTTGTTCTAGCATTGAAGTCCCCAACTAACATTATTTCACCCGTGATGCTGAAAACAGAAATATCCTTTTTCAAAGAAGCATACGGATCTTCCCTATCTAAATTCGCCTCTTATAGATCTTGGAGTTTTGTGGGGCAAAATAACATGCAGCCACCCTAAAGGTTATCTCATTCACTATAATTTGCAGCCAAATATATTGTTTATTTGAGTCTTCCTTTTCGAATTTCACAATGTCGTACCACTTCTCATGTATAAGCACCGTGACCCCACCATGCCCTTTGCCCGTCTCCTTCCCTTTATTCCAAACTGAAAATTTCCTATAGCCTTCGAAATTTGGCACCTTGCAGCCATCATGCTCATGCGTTTCCACCAAAATGATAACATCATTTCCCTCTGCTATGGGCCCCACCCCAGGACCTCTTCTCCAAGGATAACCTCTGCAGTTCCAACTCACAACCTTTGTTCCAAGAGGATTTATATTGGGCTCCAGAGGAACATCCCGACTAAGAATGAGGTCTAACTTATTTATCTACTCAAAAACATTTCCAGCAGGTTAGAAACACATGTCCAGGTTTTCAATACATTTTTCCATGCAAGAACTCATAAAAAAGGGCCAGAAACTTCTGGAAACATTTACACCAAGATGTGGGCAAGAACTAAGGTTTCCAGAGAATTCCAGTAGTTTTCAATATTATTTCAAGGAATTTGTAAAATTTTCTTATGCCACTTCCAAAAATTTCTCTACACGCTTCAAGCCTTTCCAATTCCAGTTCTTGTTGTTTCCTTAAAAAGTCTAAAGGAACGCTTTTGCTTTCTCCAATGTTAGAGATGCAAGTGTTTCCAAAATTTCCAAGCATCCATTTCTGAATCTTGGTACAACATGGTTTACCTGCCGTGGTCCAACCCGTGTAAGCCATACAGTGACATAACGATCTAATCACACTCTTATAAATCTAATGCCAAATTTCATTCTAGGTCACAGTTAGCTTCCAGAATAACTCAACATATCTAAAGATTTTCTCACATCTCGTTAAGAGGTTTTGCCTTTAAGATTTTTGCCACTTTGACTCTAAACTGTTTCCCCTAAAGAGGAACTAAAGGCCTCTTTTTTGCGGTAACTTTATCACGGACCGATGAATTTCATCTTTATTATAAAAAGAATTACGGAACAAAGTGGGGCGAAATTGATTGTTTTCACTGCATTTGCAATGCTAGAAATCTGATGAAAGCCTAAGGAATACATAGATAATCCATGTAGGCCTGCTAAACTGACAATATTCAACAAAGACGTAACCTTAATCTGGAAAAACAAATTTATGAAGAAAGCCATGGTCCATAAACCTAGAAAACATCTGGGATGATCACCAGAGCATTCAAACCTGAAGAGCCAACCAACAATTGTAAAAGTAGCAATCGGCTGAGAAGAACTACATAATGAAATCGAAGCCTTCTAAAAAGAAAAAGCCAAACTGTTAGATGATCAGCTTAGATGAAGCACCAATTAATAATATTTCCTTCTAACGTGTCCCCTGCAAAATAGCATTAATTACACATTTATCTACTGTCATAACCTAGCTCAAGTGACATTAAATCAAGAGAACCAGCAAAAATTGGAATGTATTCTTTCAAAACCAAACGTCACAGAAACAATCCTCACACTTCGATTCTACACAGTGCATGAAATAACAACAAATATAGACTCTTACCTGATTCTTCCAAAGATGGGGCTGCACGTCCGTTTCCATCCTTTACATCCTCAATACCTGAAATGGGCACAAGGCTGTGCATGGAATGTACCCTGGAGGAATCCATCGAATACCCTCTTGACCTGCCTGGTAAAGGATGTACAGACTTTCTCAGCTTCAAGGGAGCCCCACAAAACCTTGTGAAGGCCAAAGCCTGTCTTCGAAAAGTAGATATCCCTCCAATCCAAGATCCTGTTACAGGAGAGAGTGGATAAGAGCATGAGATGACTGAGAATCTGTACACCTTGGGTGCTAACATTTGGGAATGTTTATAGTGAGTCTTTATCTTCAAGAGAGGAAATATGCCTATATTGGGAATGTGCAGATAGTGGCATTAAAAATTCCTCACCTTATTGACGTATGATGAACCAAAAGATTGCAAATTCCGACGGGATTGCAGACCACAAGTTAGCCGGTATATATTTATATCATAACCTTTATATAATTTTTATTAGATGAGCACCGATTTCCAATGTACTTTGTCCTTTGTTTTTGGGTGAGGATCTCAGAGTGGGTCCTTTGTCTTCTTATGAATCTTATGATTTTCTAATACGTAATGTATGTACCTATAGCCTTTAAATCTTCAATAGTGTGTTTGTCATTTAATGCTAAAGGAGGGAAAGTCTTTGGCTTTGTCTTTTTTTTTCTGTTTTTAATAGAAATAATTGGATTACATGAACAAATATCTTATGAGTTTTAAATAAACAAATTATAATTGGATAAATAAGTATATATTTAAATTAGAAGTTATCTTATGTTAAATAGTTATAAGATAATAGATTATGTTTGTTAATATTATAAACTATCAAAAGTTATTCTTTCTAGAATTAAGAAGATAAAATTAATTATTGATTATCATTTAAAAAGATAATTTGCTAGCAATGGCACTTTAGGGTGCAATAGGTATGCGGGAATTTTTTGTAATGTGAAATTCATTAGAAGGATTGTAAAATTTAATTTAAAGTTCATAAGGAATGGCCCACAAGAATTTTGATTGAAGTAAATGGTAACAAATAGAATGAATACAAGCAAGTTATGATGATAGGAAATACGAGGATAATAATAGTGAGAAGTTGTCGAGGGCAAACTAACAAAATAATCAATTTCACAAGTAACAAATCATTAAAAAGTCATTATATAGTAAGTAGTACTAACAAAACGTGAAACTTTGGTAGCAAATAATTTAGTGAACTACAACATGAAACTTTGGTAGCAATAAACATAAACTCATTTAATCATAAGTAATGGAATAAGTCAGTTGTGAAGAGATTGTGTGCAAGGCATAAGAAGATTATTATCCAAATAATTGTTTTTAGCAACCTTTGTCTACTCAAAGACCTCCAAATTTGCCTAATTCCATAAAATCATGTGTAATTCCCAAATGTCAATTTGTTAGTCATATATTATCTAGTAGACCATATTCAACAAATAGTTGAAGGGCTTCTTGGCATAGCCATATTCTAAGCTTGTTGTTGCAATGGTTTGGGTGTTCATTGGCAACCTTTGTCTACTCAAAGACCTCCAGATTTACTTAATTCCATAAAATCATGTGTAATTCCTAACTACCAATTCGCTAGTCATCTACTATAGATAGTCGACCATATTCAACAAATAGTTAAAAGGGATTCTTGGCATAACAATATTCTAAGCTTGCTACTCCACTTCTCGTGGTTTGGATGTTCAACAATTTAGTGTATAAATTTTTTAGGGCGAAAATGTTTAGTTAAGATTAAAAATTAGTGTGCGCTTGTTGACCAAATTATTTAAAAACTATATGAGTCGCCATAAAACAATTATGGTTGAGAGTGTTTATCAACTTACCTAATGATGGAGAGCGCGGGCAGGAAGTAGGGTTTCAACAAGAGGAGGCGCCGCAGAGGCTAAAGAGATGGATGGAGAAGGCGATGAAGAAGATGGAGACAGTGACATAGGCAGTCGTGGGGAAGAAGTCATCGACTGTGTTGGAGTTGGGAGGCAGAGGTTTCAGCCTCATTGTGTGCGGTGTGTAGCAGATCAAAGGCCCTTGGTAGTTGTTGGGTGTGAGGGGTCCTACTGGTTGGCTTCCTATGAGTGGGCTCCCCACTACTCTGATAGTTACTATCCCTGTTTGTGCTGCCCTCTCAGCGATAGAGAGAGCAGATTTGGTGTCAAAAATATGCCCTAGGACAAAATAGTTTTTTGTCTGGAGGGCAGTCTGCTAACGTTGTTGATTTTGCTGAGAGGCAAATGGGTTTGTGGGATGATGCTCACTCTTCTTGGTGTATTGTTTTTATCTCGAATGATCCTATACACCCCTGCTCTTGGATGATTTTTATTGCATGGTTGGCTCCCTATTTGGCTTTTATCCTTTGTGTCTTACTCCTATTGAGGTGGAGCATACCCTTGTTGAGGTGGGGTTCCTTTTTATGGCTTCTTGGTGGAGGTTTCCCTCTCTGCTTCATTTTTCTTCTCATATGCTTCCTTTTGAGGTGGAAGATCCTATTGAGGTGGAGGCTTGGCCTATCGAGGTGGTCTAGGACTGCTGGACGGAGAAATTTTGGGGCAGTGTTTGGTCTCCTCCTCCTTTGAGGCTTAGGAAGGCAAGCAGGAATTGGCTAGAGGCTAACTTTGTGTTCTTTAAGGTGGTAAGGTCGGTAATGTGGTACCAGTCTAGGGCTGGTGACTTGTTGTTGGTGTTGGGAGATACTCATTGCCTTGGGTATTAGTTCTGTCATCAAAGTTGTGTTTTAGGGAATCTTTGGCTCTCCTATTCTTATGTTTTTCTGGATTTATCTTTGCTGGTGGCTGGGAGCAGGCTATATGTTGGGTGTTCCCTTAATGTTTTTCTGGTTTTCTCCTTGTTGGCGGCAGGGAGGAGTTTGCAGATGGATGCTGAAAGTTTTCAAGGGCCCATTATGTTTGATGGGTGTTTTCGATTAAGGTCTAAGGTGGGTTTGGGGGCAATGATACCCTATGATGTTGTTCTTTTGGGTTCTAGGATCCATGTCAAAACCCTAGATTTTTGTTTGGGGAGCCTCACAACTCCAGCAAACTTAATGGTGTAAGGCTTTGGCCTTTTTTAGGGCAGCTAGGGTTTTAATGGTTTATCTTTTTTAGTTGTTGATTGTTGTAGTCTTTGGGTTGTTGGTTCTTATTGTATACCTCTTAGCAGCATTTCTTCTTAGTTGGGTTCCAGATTCCCGCCAAAATTTGTCTGTATAGGGTTTTGGGGCCCCTTCAAAACCTGTATTTACCTTAATCAAAAACTTACTGATTCGTTGTGAATGTCAGTGTTTATTGACTTGTCGATTCACTGACGGTGTGAAATTTTGTCTAAAAATTGTTTCCTTTCTAAAAACTGTAAAATATCTTACCGATTCGTATTCATTAGAAACATCCTTGCAATTTAACTATAATTATACGTGATATGATTAAACCCAACTTAAATGAAATGGGTTAGTCACAAACTACTATTTTTTTATTAAATTGATTAGAGGAAGCCAAATTGACAGTGAAAACTCGTTGATTACTCCAATTATAAAAACTTCAGAATAACCACATCATTTGTCTGAATCCAAATATGAAACAAGGAAAAACATTATGGGCTCCGTCTTCTGTGGCCAATTTCTTCAATTGGTCTAGTATTGCTTAATGTTGAATATAAGAATGCAATCTATTTTATTGTGACTAAAAACATTGTGCTTCTTTGGAAGAGAGTTAATAGTGTGAAGAAACTATATATTGATTTGGTAATAGACAAGATACACATCTTCATGCTCCAATGGAAGAAACAAAATTTTGGAAAATATTGTGTAGTTGTGGTCTAATGAGTTGTGTGTTGGATCAGATGTAGGGTAAATTCATTGCAGATTTATGTGAAAATGGGTGACAATGGGTATATGGGTATATGATCTTATTTGGAATATATTATTCATTGAAATCAAGTAAGAGTAATAGTGAAATGCTTAGAAAATCTTACAATTTGTCGTAATAGTAGAGATTCACATTCACATTAGTAAGATGTAGGGTAAATTCATTGCAAATTCCTATGGCAACGAGTATATGATCTTATTTGGGAGATATTATTTATTGAAATCAAGAGTAATAGTAAAATGCTTAAAAAATCTTACAATTTGTCGCAATAGTAGACATTAACATTCACATTAATAAGATGTAGGGTAAATTCATTGCAGTTTCTTGTGACAATAGGTATATGATCTTATTTGGGATATATTATTCATTGAAATCAAGCAAGAGTAATTGTCAAATGCTAAAAAATCTTACAATTAAATGTCACAATAGTAGAGATTCAAATTCGCGTTAGTAATAGTAGAGACACCCACTCGTACCACAACTACGACCACTATGGTGTTGAAATCTGCACAAAGGAAATAAAAGGGGTAAACATAACAAACAAACACAAATTATTTGTGCCAATATTATTAATTAAATTTTGTGTACCTTTCGTGGCACTATTTTCCAATTTGAACAGGGTTTGAATGGTGATGCACGTCCAACTCTGTCCCCAACATCTGTAGCACCTCAATTTGGTTTTCATATTTACCATTTTCTTTGAGTATACAATGTTAGAAGTGATAAAATAACATAATGACCTATTAATTTTCTTGTACCATGTCGTAAAATATATTTGTACAACATACAAGTATTTTTTGAACTTGGAAATAGAGCCTAGTATCTATAATCAAGAGAATTCAAATATTACACTTTTAAAATGTGATGATTGGTTAAAGATTGTGCAAACTAAGAGAAAATTATCAACCCAATTTAGAATGGAATTTGTTATATTAAAATGAGGGAACTTGGAAATTGTATGAGAGCACTAACTCTTAATTTAATTGTTGGTATCTTGGACCAATTAATTTAGATCTAAAACCAAACATCATACCCTATGGCAATGGAATCCACCTCCTTGGTTGAGAGTATAGACAGTGCGTCAGCATCCCTCATGGGATTTGTGACATGGCTTAACCGCCTTCTGTGGATTCTAGTGGTTGTATCAGGCACTGACAGGTCAATCCTTTGGTGCAACGGTAGCCACTACTTGTAACAAGTGGTATCAGAGCTTGGTCATAGGTTTGAATCTCCTTCGTGAGTGATGTGGGCCCGCGGCAAGTGGCACTGGGGGGATTATTGGCAGTGCGCCAGTGTTGTGGGATTTGTGACATGGCTTAGCCACCTCATGTGGACTCTATAAGTCTAGTGGTTGTATCGAGCATTGACAGGCCAATCTTTTGATGCAATAAAAGCCACTACTTGTAACAAAGAGATTAATTGTGAAACATGTATAGAATGAACAACTAAGAGAGAATTACGTATGGAAACAAGCCCTCTTCAATTGAATCCCAAACATCAGTTGTGTTGATTGAACTGATTGAACTAAACTAATGCAAAGTAGGCATCTTTCACTGCAAGTTCAAACATATAACATTAAATAGAAGCATCCATGAACACCTCTATAGTGATGGAGAATAATAGACATAAATCGCATGTAACAACAAAATAAAAGGACATGAACAATGATATTTGTCATAAAGAAAAAAAACCTAAAACTTTGAGATTGGCCAACAATAATGACTTTATAGCCCCTTCAACATCTTGTATTGTTTCCTTGAAGAAGCATGTACTTGTAGAATGCAGCATCTTTTGTTAAAACATGGGTAATATGTTTTGAAAACTTGCTAATTGGTCTATCTAATATTTGAATACATATATAGTGGCACCACCAAAGATGCAATAGTTGTAAAGCGCAATATTTTATATAAGAGAAAAATAAATATACAATTTTACGAACGTAAGAGCTAATTCATTGAAGTATAAGATACATAACCCACTCTAAATTCATCGCAAATCTGGATCAAAAAAAAGACTCAAATTATAAATGATTGTCTTAACAAATCTAAATTGATATCCTGCTTGAGACATGACCTCGTTATTGGGAATTATAATCCCCACAGATCTTATACATTGCAAGCGCTTGATTTCCTGTCTGAGTCAATGGTCACCATTCTAAATAGAAATTTACACACAACCAATTTGTTATCATCTCTTATAGGATGAATAAAAAAAGCTTACATGAGAAAAAATTCACAGTAACAGAGAGATTGAAGGTTTCAATTGTACTTTAACCAAGTGAAAATGGAAGATCAGTGAGAAAAAAAGAAATGATTATGCAGTTTTAATATTTTGATTCCAGCCGAATAGTTGAATATTACATTTATGAATGTAGCTAAAAATAAGAAAACAATAGTGAGAACTTGTGGTGGTGAATGATAAATTTGCAATGTATGGAATAAAAGTAGCAATAAAAAGGTTTTAGGTGGTATCTCTTGTTACAATGAATTTAGAATAATTGAGAGGGGAGGGGTGAATCAGTTATCCTCAGGTCTAGATGTAGCAAATAAAACTTTCTGTATTTCAGATCTACTCGACAGCAGTAGCATATGTCAACAACTTAATCATGTAGTTTACCATCTAATGTAATTAGCTTGTAGAAACATAACAGTAAAACAAACCATAAGCATTCACACAAGTTGACACAAGTATTTAACATGGAAACCCAATATGGGAAAAACCACCAGTAACATGCTACCAAGTTT
>MU223763.1:542745-564845 GCA_018584345.1 Thuja plicata
CTTGATCTTTTCGCTCCAAGTACCTTCAAACTATTTTCAGGAGACCAAAGCTCTGATACCAATTATTAGAATGAATTTAGAATAACTGAGAGGGGAGGGGTGAATCAGTTATCCTCAGGTCTAGATGTAGAAAATAAAACTTTCTGTATTTCAGATCTAGTCGGCAATAGTAGCATATGTCAACAACTTAATCATGCAGTTTACTGTCTAATGTAATTAGCTTGTAGAAACATAACAGTAAAACAAACCATAAGCATTCACACAAGTTGACACAAGTATTTAACGTGGAAACCCAATATGGGAAAAACCACCAGTAACATGCTACCAAGTTTCACTCTTCTGAAGTGAGCTCTGTGAGGAGCCAACCCTGTTAAAGGTTACAATAACACAATGTTAGGTGTGACCTGGTTAAAGGATTTAATCACCCTGTCAGGAGTGGCCTTGTTAGAGGACTTAGAACATTCCACCTGAATGTCACATTGTTAGAGGATTTATACAAATGACTATTAGGTCAACCTTGTTAAAGGATTTTAACTGATACAATGGTTAGAAAGTATTCAACAATTGTGATCTGATACATACAACTTACTTTGCAAATTCAGATCCAATTACAACTCTGATGCTAACTTACTGGATGGCCTGCACTGTCAATTCAATCTTTTGATCTGCTTGGAAATCCGTCAAGCAATCACACATGCAACTCTCTGCTTTTGTATTCAGCCTTCTCTGCTAGGTCATTCCAAGCAGTAAATCAACTATGCAAACCTCTTGCATACATACATCCACTTCCACACTTAATGAATAACCCCTTGAGGTTATCATATACCTCTCTATCTAGGTCAGATAAATCTTTGCCGCTTAATCAAGATCGTAGATCTTAGGTTAGGTCAGATCCAACGGATCAGACATTACATTTACTTCTCCAAAGTAGTCTCTAATTAAAACTTGAAACCATGAATTAATTATGGTTACCCATACAGTTAAATGACGTGGATCAATATTTAATTAACATTACATATCCCAATAAAATTAACTAAGTCGGCCAGAGATCTCAAATATCATCATTAATCCAATTACTGTAAGTCGGCCAACATCACTATTTTCACTCGGCAATTTCACTGGTGCTCGGCACTGAACAAACTTGCTCATCACAAACAACTTTGCTCAGCACAAGCAACTTCGCTCGGCACAAGCCAAACTTGCTCGGCACAAAACAGCCAGAAAAATTGTCTTTGAAAGATAAATAACTAATTACTTTGCCAGAGTGCCAACTGATCAAGTACCCTTTTATTTGCCTTAACTAAACCATTCACTTGGTCTTCTTGTTAAATCTTCTTCATCAACAATAGATATGGTACTCAAACAGATAACAATAGTCTCACTAGTTAAGGTTTGACATCAATGACAAAATAACAATTGCTTGCAATGTCACTTTCCAACATCTCTTTTTAATGTGGGAAACTCTAAGCAATAGTATCACTAATTGTATCTTCAATTCAAACTGTTGAAGTTGTAGCTGGAATTGATAGCAGTGTGTTTTTTTTGATAGATTTTGCATATAGTTGTTTTGTTTGTAAATAATATCTTATGTAGCTAAAATCATACTTGTATCTCTAGTTTCAAAAGCAATAGAAGGTTTATAATTGAGAAAAGTAGACAAATGTTACAATTAGCATACACATAGATTGCAAATATATGTCAAAATTGAAAAACAAGAATGCATCTTCTTGAGATGGGCATGGATGTAAAGAAAGATACCTTAGCATCATTAGCAATTTAGAAGATTTGTCATAAAGTTTCTTTTATTCACTTGATAAAAGCATTGAAGTGGAAAGATAGGAAATTGAATTGAAATAAGAATAGGTACCACATGTTTCAATTGATAGTTGAAATTTGGATAAGCATTCCCTCTACGAGGTTCCCTAGCCTCATTTACAAATCAATGGTTGACAACCTTTACATGTCATACAATACATTTGAAACATTTTAGGCCCTTCTATTTGATGGTGATAGTTGCTCATTTTCCCTTCATTTTCATTGTCTATTGTAACACCCATTTCATCATGACTTGCAATTATAGGAGCAAAACCCTTGCTTTGAGATTATAAAGGCATTGAGGTTTTGTACACATGTCTTTTTTCAGATGCACAAATGAAACATGTGATACCTCCTCTTATGTTGAATTATTGGGTCACTTATACCATTGACCATATTTATGACGGTTGAAATATTTTTACAAACTTTTACAACCAAAATGTGCAAATTGTTGGTCAGATCCAAATAAAAGTAGCAGGTTGTATAGTTATTCCTTTACATTCAGTCTACATAAGCATTACATTTACTATGTAGCTGACATAATTAAGAGAAAATACAATCATGTGGTCATTCTAACCAATCCAGAGTCAATTAAATTATTTATCAATTAGAAGTGGGTGAGAATTATCTAAAAATGGCTAGTTCTGTAGATAAGAAGGTGGAAAATATAGATCACATCCTTTGTATTTGTCATTTTTAATAAATCTTGTACATATTTTTTTCCTTTGGTGTTTTTTCATTGATGTCAATATGGAGTATGATTATGATTGTGCAATTCTATGTTAGCTAGATATACATATTTTCATTTGTTTATGACAACAAGCATGTTTTGAAGACTCTTATTGTAACATATGCATATTGTATTTCCATATGAGTTGTTAAGAACAATAATGTTGATGTTAACATCAAGTGAACAATGTCTTTGCATTCTATGGTGATGAATTTAAAATACAAGTATCTTCATTCAGATGGTGATAATGACAAGTGCATTGCATATGTTGATGGAATCAAGATATGATCTAATGAAATGAGCGTGAAGATATGTGAGAGACATACATGCATTAAGAGTAGTGACAAATGTGTTGGGTCTGAACGATGTCTTGGCTTTTATAGTAACAATCATGTTAGATGTATTGTTGATGGTCTTTACAGACTTGTTTGCCTATAATATTAATACTCTTTGATTCTCATAGTATGCCTCTGAAGGTTTGTGGAGATATGATTACGTTTACTTTGTGGAGACATTGACAAGTTCTCACATTCAGTTATTATGATTTTGTTCGTGCCACTTGGGTGATAGGAAAGACTTTGGACGTCGACGGGAATATAATAACAAGTTAATAGAATGTCAAATAATCAGAGTTTGTTGAAGCTAATGAAGATGTTATATAGTTTGACAAGTGTCTTTTACTTTTTAACAAAATATTTATATTGGCTATGTTTAAAAGTTGATTAAATAAATTATGTTGTGTGCGTGCCTACATAATCGTTTGAAGGATAACAGTTGGATTAGTTTGTCGATAGTTGTCTCCATCTATTGATTGCTTAACTAATAAAGGATGTGTCTAAAGTAACTTATTTAATGAAGAAGATGAAATAGTGAAGAAGATAATTAGACATATTGATGAGTTTGAAATCCAACGGCTAGTTCGTGTGATGCATAGATTGTTTATTTATTCAACTACTCGAGATGATTAGATGTATGGATATGATTGCATAATAGAATGTGATGATTGCAAAACTTGATCTTGCAGATAAAAAGAGAGTCTAAGAAGATAAGGGTCTTGATGATAGAAAGAAAAGACAATGAGTAATTGAATTATAGTCACTGATATTACAAGTTGAAATGATTTATTTCTTACAGTGTACTAAGGGTTTTATTTGAAAGATTATCTACAAATGAAGTTTTGATAGATTGTGGGTCATAGTAGTGTGTTAGAGGTTTTATGTGCAATCAAGTGTTATTTTGTGTATCTCTGATCAGATTGCAAGGGTTTCTATTGAGGAGATAGAGTAGTGTTCAAAGTATTGATTATTTTATGAAGAGTGGTGTGACAAAGACGGAAATCTTTGTGGAACAAACTTCTATCTAATGTTATGTATGGAAATAGAGTGTTCATCTAATTAAAACTTCTTTTTGTATCTTGTATAAGGGGTTGGTTCTCCGGGAAGTTGGTGTTTCTAAATAAACAAGGGGTTGGTACTCCTCGGAGTGTACTTCTCCAATAAGGCTCAAAAACAATATCTATTCACAGTGGTTTTTCACCCTTAGGGTTTTCCACTATAATCCTTGTGTCAAGTGTATTTCTTATATCTCGAGTTTCTCAATTAAATTTTTTGTGATGTTAATTCTTCTCTATAATTTGATACAAGTAATAATATCGTTGTGCTAAAGTTTTTGTAAAAGAAATCATCAATGTTTGTGTAAATCATTGATTCACGCCCCGCCCCCTCTCAGTGATTCTTGTATTCCAACAAGTGGTATCAAAGATAGGTTCCTTGTGTTTGGTCTAACAACCTTAGGTAGGTTTTGTTTGAGGAATACTTATTATCTATGGCTCAAGATAGTTCAACTGGTTCAAAGGTTCCCTTTTTTTATGGTTCTAATTATGAGTTTTGGACTATTACAATGCAAACTTATTTGTTGTACCTAAGTGTTGATGTACAGGGTTATGTTGTCAATGGATATAATGTCCCTAATATTTACGTATATATCCCAATGCTAAAAAGGAGTATGAGATTGATGCAAAAGAAAAGCATGTCATTTTGAGTTGTTTGTCCAAAGATGTTTTTGAGAAAGTAATGCATTGTAAGTCTTTTAAGGAAGTTTGGGATAAGCTAAAAAAAATCTATAATTTTCTACAAGTAATAATATTGTTGTGCTAAAGTTTTTGTAAAAGAAATCATCAATGTTTGTGTAAATCATTGATTCACGCCCCGCCCCCCTCTCAGTGATTCTTGTATTCCAACAAGTGGTATCAAAGATAAGTTCCTTGTGTTTGGTCTAACAGCCTTAGGTAGGTCTTGTTTGAGAAATACTAATTATCTATGGCTCAAGATAGTTCATATGGTTCAAAGGTTCCCTTGTTTGATGGTTCTAATTGTGAGTTTTGGACGATTAGAATGCAAACTTATTCGTTGTACCTAAGTGTTGATGTACATGGTTATGTTATCAATGGATATAGTTTCCCTAATACTCTACCCATATATCCTAATGCTAAAAAGGAGTATGAGACTGATGCAAAAGAAAAGCATGTCATTTTGAGGTGTTTGTCGAAAGATGTTTTTGTCAAAGTAATGCATTGTAAGTCTTCTAAGGAAGTTTGGGATAAGCTGAAAAACATCTATCATGGTAATGATAGGGTAAAATAGTCTGATATATACAAAATCTAAGGGCTAGACTTGAAGGTCTGAAAATGGCTAAAGATGAGAAGGCGGATGAATATTCGCTCAAGGTGGAAGCAACAGTAAGTGGTATTCGTGGACTTGGAGAGGAAATAGATGACAAAAAAGTTGTTAAGAAGGTATTGAGATCTCTACCCTCAAAGTTTGACTCCAAAATATCAATAATAGAGGAATCAAAGGACATTAACAAATATACTATGGCTGATATTCATGGTGCTCTTGTTTCATATGAGATGAGAAGGATAGATAAAGAAGAATCCTCAAGGAGAGAGGCAACATTCAAGGTTGATAAGAAGACTAAGGCACCATCTAATTTTATAGAGCTTGAGGTCTTAGAGGCTCATTTTACAAGAAAGCTAAAGAAGGGCTTAGGTAAATACAAAGGTAAATTTCCTTTTGAATGTTTTAATTGTGGTAAAATAGGACACTTTGCTTCCAAATGCACTCTCGGTGAATCTAATGACAATGAAGACAATAAAGAAAAACAAAGTAAAAAGAAGTTCTCTAATAATAGAAGGAAGTATTCATTCAAAAAGAAAAAGATTTTGTTGTTGATGTCTTTGATAGACTCTGAAAGCTCTATTTGTGGAGAAGGTGAGGTATTTTTTATAGCAATTGAAAATACTAGTGTGGATCAAGTTTCTGGGAGTGAAATGGGTAGTGAAGTAGAGATGGTGGAGGTTGATTTTGAATGTGAATTGTTGTGTGCACTCAAGAAGATAAAAAAGTTAAAAATATGTATTCAAGTTGAACAATCTTTGAGAGATAAAGAGGTTTTTTATAATAAAACAAAAACCTTAGAACAATTAATTGCAGATCTGAAAGTGTAGCTTGAAGAACAAAAGAGGATTTTGACAGGTAAAAAATTTGATTTGGTTTCAAAGGATGAGGAATGTAAGAGATTAGAAGCTGAGGTTGTGGAATATAGAATAAAGATGGAAAAATATGAGAACACTAACCTAGAGGATATTCTAAGCAAAAAAATAAGATACAAAGATGTGATTGGTTTAGGCTTTGAAGTTGGAAAAAGTTGAGGTAATTGTGACAATAAATCCTTGTATGATATTTTCAGATGTGAAAACAATAGTACAACATTGGATCATCAAACAAAGAATAACAAAGCTTCACCAAGCACTTTAAAATATAATCACAAATTCTTATTCAAAAGAGAAAATCCAAATCTATCTCCAAGACATAAAATAAACTTGTTCAAAGGCTCATTATTTGTTGATAAAAGGTTTCCTTTCAAACCTAATTCTTATTTCATTGGATATTGTTTCTTTTGTAATCAATATGGACATAGGATGAATGATTGCAAAATTTCCTTAGTAAGGAATTGTAGATTCCATTTTGAAAATCCTATGTATAGAATGAATACTCTAAGGTGTTTCAAATGCAATAATCTTCGCCATGTGAAGAAAGATTTCAGATTTATAGAAAGTCATATTATTATTCCTAATAATAATAATAATTTTTCAAGATTTGAAGTTAAAGAAAAGAAGGTATGTAGACCCAAAGTAAGGAAGGATATTGGTAAGTCCATGTTTGTTCAAGTTTCCCTACATTCTAAAAAGAAGGATTTGTGGTTTATAGATAGTGGTTGTTCAAACCACATGACAAGAGATAGGAGGAAATTCATAAAGTTGATAAGTTATGAAGGAGTTTGTGTTATTTTTGGTGATGATTCTTCTATAAAGATAAAAGGTTTAAGCTCCTTGATGATAAGTGAAAGCATGCCTATTCACAATGTTTATTTTGTAGAAGGGTTAAAGTATAACATTTTTAATATCAGTTATGATCAAGGTTGCAAAATAAAAATAAAAATAGGAAAGTTGGTGGTAGCAGGTAAAAGAACCAAGGGAAATGTTTATAATCTCAAAGATGTCACAAGTACTAATGGTCATGATAATATTTGTCTTATGGGAAATGTAGAGAAAGGTTGGTTGTGGCACAAGAGGCTTGGGCACTGGAATTTTTACAATTTGGTGAAGGTAAGAAAGCATCACAATGTGAGAGGTATGTCACTCGTACATAAACCTCAAAATAGAATTTGTGAAGGTTGTCAACATGGTAAACAAACTAAGATCAGTTTTTCTTCAAAAGAACATTCATTTACTAGGCCCTTACAACTTGTACACACTGATTTATGTGCTCCTACTAGGACAAAGTCAATTAATGGAGATAAGTACTTTATGCTCTTTGTAGATGATTATACCAGGATGACTTGGGTAACCTTCTTGAAACATAAGTCTGAAGCTTTTGATAAGTTTAATATTTTCATCAAGAAAATAATGGAGAAAGAATCATATATGAAGATAAAGTGGCTAAGATATGATAAAGGTGGTGTGGTGAGTACACTTCAGGAGAGTTTGTGGATTATTGTGAAAAATATGGTATCAAAAGGCAATATGTTGCTGCAAAAACTCCTCAATAGAATAGGATTGTTGTGAGGAAGAACACAACCGTGAAATAGATGGAAAGAGCAATGTTGAATGAGGCAAATTTCCCTGATATGTATTGGAAGGAGGCAATCCATACAATAATATATACTATGAATAGAACACAACTAAGGGTAAAGACCAAGTGTACACCATATGAGTTATGGTATGGTAAGCCCGCATCTATCGAGCATTTTAGAATACTTGGTAGTAATGCTTGATTAAGAATTCAAATGATAATTTGGGAAGTTTTGATTCATGTTGTAATTAAGGTATATTTTTAGGACATTCCACACAAAGTAGGGATTAGAAATTCTTTAACAAGAGAGTGAAAAGAATTGTTGAAAGTGTGCATGTCAAAGTTGATGAGAAAGTGCAGGAAAAACAAGAGGTATAGGTTGATGAAATTCTTGTTCAAGAGGCCAAAAATGAAGTTGACAAATCAGAATCTGAAGTTGAATCAGAAGAGTGCAAAGAGGAAGGAGCAACAAGTGACTCATTAGAAACAACAAGACAAATTGTTCTTGTCATAGAAATGATAGGATCAAAATCTCCATCAAAGCTGCTAACAAAATATCACCCATAGGATTAGATTATTGGAGACAAAGGAGAAGGTATACAAACAAGAAAAAGAGTAGCTAAATTAGGTGAGAAAGTAATTTTTCTTATTATCTCAAATAGAACCTAAAGCTTATGATGAAACTAATAAATACATGTTTTGGGTTAAATTTATGGAAGAGGAACTAGGATAGATTGAAAACAATGAAACTTGGGAACTAGTCCCTAGACCTAGAGATAAGAACGTAATAGGTGAAAAATGGGTCTTTAGAAACAAGTTGCATGAGCATGGAAAGATAGCAATGAATATAGCTAGACTGTTTGTATGGGTTTTTCTCAAATTGAAGGTGTAGATTTTGGTGAAACCTTTGCACCAATGGCTAGACTTGAGGCTATTAGAATTTTCTTGGAATTTTCAATTTATAAGGGATTTAAATGTATCAAACAGATGTCAAAAAATAATTTCTTGATGGCTATCTTGATGAAGTGGTGTATATGGAACAACCTCAAAGATTTAAAAGCAAAGAGCATCTTGATTTTGCCTACAGGTTGAAAAAGGATCTCTATGGATTAAAGAAAGCCCCTAAAGCATGGTACTCTAGGTTGGACAAGTAACTGATGACAAATGGATTCAAAAAAGTGGAGTGGAAAACAATCTCTATGTTGAGGTGGAAGGTGATGATGTGCTAGTAGTTCTTGTTTATGTAGATGACATAGTGTTTGGTTCCAGCAATGATAACTTAAGAAAGATGTTCTCTAAACTAATCCAATATGAATTTGAGATGTCTATGCTTGGAAATATATCCTATTTCCTTGGATTTCATATTTCATAGTTGTAGAAAGGTTTTTTCTTATCTCAAAAAAAGTATGCTAAGGAAATGCTTAAAAAGTTTCATATGGAAGATTGCAAACCAATGGGTACATCAATGGTAACAAGCAACAAACTTAGTAAATCTGATGATTCTCCAAATGCAGATCAAACAAGGTATAGATCTACGATTGTAACCCTCCTTTATCTCATAGCAACAAGGCCTGACATAGTACAAGTTGTCTCTCTTATTGTAAGATAACAATCTTCACCTAAAGTGTCTCATGTTAATGTTGTTAAAAGGATCTTTAGCTACATTAAAGATACTTTGGACTATGGACTATAGTATCCAAGGCAAATTAATTTCACTCTTGTTTCTTATACTAACTTTAATTGGGGAAGATATCTTAATGACAGTTACTATCTTTGCAACATTCTTCTTGGGAAAGATACTGGTGTGTTGGCAAAGCAAAAAAACAAGAAACTACATATCTATCAATGGTAGAGGAAGAATACATTGTTGCATGTTATTATTGTACAAAAGTGCTTTGGATGGTGAAAACATTATCAAATATGAAGGTGAATGTGTCTAAACTAGTTTCTATTCTCTGTGACAAAACCAACATAATTAACATTTCCAAAAATCCAGTCATGCATACACACACTAAACATATCGATATTCATTATCACTTCCTAAGAGAGAATGTGTTAAATGGTAATTTTTTTTAGCATGTTCCTATTGTTGATAAGTTGACACATGCAGTTCATAGTGTTGATCAGTTGTAGTTCTGGAAGATGTGTTCATTGTAGGTGTGGGAAATGAAGTAGTAGATATTGTGTTTGCGGGAATAACAACATATATCTTTGCTTTACTCGTGATAATCTTTTTTGAAGATAAGGGGAGAATTTCTACATTTATTGACACCAATACCAAAGGGGGAGATTGTTGCATTTAGTGTTTTTCATTGATGTCAATATGGAGTATGATTATGATTATGTAGTGCTATGTTGCCTAGATATATGGCATGCCCAAAAGTTGGGCAAAAGTACACCAACTGGAAATTTTCTAAAAGACTAATGATGTCTATGTTGCACGTGCACAAGTCTATAGTTGTCTACTAGTTTAGGTTTATAGTTACAAGTTAACAACCTTGTACAGGTTTGAGTATATATCAGTTGACTAGGTTTGACTAAGTTAGTCTATTTAATCATATTGGCCCTAAAATAGTTTCCTGAAAGACTAATTTTGCAATAGGGTTATAGAAGATTATTACTAAATTTAATTACTAACATTGCTACAAATAATCACCCCTTTTATCTTCAAGTTTTGAATATACATGATTCGTAAATGTTACCACATTTCTCATTTGATAATTCAATTATATTAATTATTAAATTATCCCATTAGTTTTGATGAGCAACTTAATTTTTAACTTGATTAAAGTCACAATAGACTTAAAGTCAAATTATATGTTCACCATTTGTTGGATTATCTATGGAAAGGTAAGCTGAGAGGGGAGGGGTGAATCAGTACCTAAATTTTTTTACCTATTAATCTTTACCATTCAACAATCTGAATATCATGCATAAAGACATTATAAAACATGTAATGTAAATCAGAAAAACCTAACACATAACTCCATGATTTTTGGTCAAACATAAATCCTTTGTTAGAGGAAAAAACTATGGTGGGGATGACACCCACAATCCTTCACTACTGGAGTATAAAGGTTTCTCGGTTAGAGATACAATGTTAGCTACTTCTGATAGCTTACCCTCTTAGGAGTACAAAAAGACTTATGCAGTCTATCTTGTTAAAGGATTTTCACAATCTCTCATCTAAGAGATGTACCCTGTTAGAGGATTTACAAAATAAGACCTGTTAGGCCCTACCCACTGAATGAGATTTCTACTCTTCTAATAATTATAAAACCTATTACAAAAATGTTTGTGAGTATGCATCAAACATAATGTTGTTCAGACTCTTTATGCCCAACAAGTGCAATACCTCATTATGCACTCGATAACTTATTAGTTTTGCACCCTAAAACTTATGCATTATAACTCCTTTAGCTCTGTATCTATAACTGCTTATGTCTCTACAATTTTCACCATCATATGTCATCTTCATGTTTTATTTTATTTTTGTGATCTTAAGGCGGTTAACCTATTCTAGATCCTTCTCCTTCAATGGTGGAGGTGGAGCTGTGCAAGGTTGGTTTCATTCCCAACACATTTCTAATGCTTGACTTTCATTGGTTGAGTTGCCTTGCGGTCATGTACAATCATGTTTTTATAATTTACCTTGAATACTGTAACAACATTTTATGCTCGGCGTCCAGATTCAATGTATCCAATTCAAATTATTATGTTGGTTATGATATTGCTTGGTAATATGCTCTAATCTTGCTCGGTGACATAACGTTTGCTCGGTTACTAACTTTGCTCGGCGACTCGATAACTAACATTGATTGGTAACTATCATTGCTTCTCGATAATTGTTACTTCTCGGTGACTTACTATTCTTTGCTTAACTCGGTGCATGTCACTATTTGGTGCTTGATGTCTATGATAATTTTCTTTCCCGACTATTTGCCTTAGTGTATTTTACCTTTTACCGACTAGCTCCTTTGAATAACATAACTTTGACAACAAAATAACTCAAGTAGGAGTAACAATCTCCCCCTTTGACATTAGTTGGGCATTTTGACAAAAAACTTCAAAGTCATAAAATTTCTGCAAAAACTCCAAAAACTCCCCCTAGGATAATACTCCTCAAAATTTGTATACTTATATCTCCCTTATGTAATTATATCCATATCTATCCTCCTTGTGTACTTATAAAATAAATCTCCCCTTTTTGACAAATATGCCAAAAACAAAATTACTTAGTGCTCAGTAGGATACACTTATACCTGATTAAAAATGTGAGGGTACTTATTTTGTACATTAGCCAAGGATGACTCCCATGCTAGTTTAAGTGTTTGAAGTACAACAATCTAGGCAACAACATCAGCTACCAATCCAATGATGGTGTCTAGTGAACTTCCATTGGGGGTATTGACCAAATCCTTGGCCTTCTTCAAATGCCTTTGCATTTATTCAATGTGGGGAATGAAAAGTGCTTGCAGCTCAAGAAGTTCCATTATTCTCTTATTCTCTTCTCATTGAAGTTATTTTTGCATTCCCATCAAGTGTTTCAACCTCAAGAAATAAACTTGTAGAGAACTAGGCTCGATAGTGAAACTTTTCAGTTGTTCGATCAGCTCGGTCTAAACAGACTCATATTTTTGCCTTATATCCTTGGTGAAGTGGGAAATGGAACATACTTTCTAAAATATTGAAAGTATATGAGACAAATTAGTCTGAATATCGATAGAGGCCTCATAAAGTGATACCTTATCTACTGTAATGTTGTTAAGAATTGTTTCAATCATTTGCAATTCTATCTTCCTCGAATGAACCTTCATCATGTAATTATTAGTGTCTTGATTTGGATTTCAGACTTGTTGCACTAGTCCTTCTACTTGACTAATGAGACTTTCTTTTTCATCAACAGTGGCATCCGAAACAATATTCTATAGTACATCCTTAACACTTTCTAATACATCAGTCTTCTTTCTCTTTTGAAATAATTTATTTTGCATTGCCTTAAGTTTCACCAATTTTGCATACTCGGTCATTTCATTAGGGCTCATAGTATAAAGGTCTGCATTGGATAAGATGATCGGTTGGCTCATATCCACATGTTTCCTCTTCTTTGATTTCTTCATCTTTGCTAGCATAATTCCAGTTGGCCAATTCTTTAGGCAAAGTGATGCCTTTAGTGCATCAGATGTTGTCTTGGTTGGAATAGTTTTGTCTCTCTTCTCCTCTTGTTTTTTTTCTTCCTTATTCTCCTCGTGTTTCTCCTCTGCTTTGTTCTCTTGCATTGTGTCCTCTTTCTACTCATTTGGTTGTTCCTCGACTTCCTTTTGTTCACTTTGTTCCTTTGATTTTTCTTTATCGAGCTCTTGTAGTTGTGCAATAGAGATAGTTGGGGGAACCGACTCGGTGTTTTATTCTTTTGGGTTCTCGGTTATAGTATCCTTCTCTATGTCCTTTACTTTCTCAGTTTCCTTTTCCTTCCCTGCTTCCTTTTCCTTCTCTGCTTCCTTTTCCTTCTTTGCTTCCTTTTCCTTTTCTGCTTCCTTTTCCTTTTCCTCTTCCTTTGGTTTATTGGTTGTTGCATGTTTTATTTCCTTTTGAGGTTGGATGGCCACCTCCTCTATATCCATAGTAACTATAACACTATCACCTTGATTTGTGAGATAATATTGTACTTGTTCCAATAAAGGTTATAGGTTTGGATCACTAGTAGCCTTATCATTTATATTCATTGGTTTTGTATTGGTGTCCTTGGTGGCCATAACATCTTCATCTTGTGATATATCATCTCCTGGATACTTGTCAGTAATATCTTTAATAATAACTTCATCGGTGTCAATTGTCAAATCAATAGGATCATTCTTTCCTTGATCATCTCTTACAACTTCATGAGTGTTGTTTTCCTTTTTTGATTGAGCTTGTGATTTAATTACTTTGATGTTGAAAATTTCTCTCCATTTAGCATTAGTTTCTAGTTGTACTGACCCCAAATCTCCTATCATAATCCTTAATGATCTTCCTTTTACAAGGAATCATTTGGAACATTTCTTCAATGTCTCTTCAATTTACTCTATAGATAGTTTTGGTATAGCTAGTACAAGAGATATTTCTCTCATTTGTTTCTCAAAATTCATTGCATATTTCCATCTTGCATCTATCTTGTTATATAATTCAATAGGTAATAATTTGATAACTTCAAGTCGTGTGTATCTCAATTTTTGTAAGGTGAAAATAACCATATCTCCAATTTTTACCTTGTTCTCCTCACTCTGAGTATTGTATTTAGCATAATTCATTCCTCCACATGTTCCATACTTCTTCAATGTGTCTAGCATTCCATCTAGAGTATGTCGGACAAGGGATTTGTTTTCCATAAATTTGTATTTTCTTAAATCTTCAGAATGTGTCTCATTGTCTGGTGTTAGCTTCAACTTTCTCCTCGATTTAGTATTTTCTCTCAAACTTCTTATGTATGTCATACCTTTCGATTCAACATAATTATTCTTCTCTTTAGGTGTAGTTGTAGACCTTGTTGATGGTCTAGTATATTTGGGACTTTGTGAAGGCTTCAAAACTTGTGGTTTCTTTCCTTCCACTTCAGAGGGTCCTACCTCATCTTCTTCATTATCAACTCCTAAATTCTTGGACAGATTAGCAATCATCTTGCTATATTTTCTTTGAATTTTAGGTATCAAGATGCCTAGCTTAAACTTAGCTTTGACTTCTTCATAGATTCCATATCTCTTGGCTCTTTTGTCAATAAAATTTGGTAAGAGAGTTTCAATTTGTTGAGATGCAATGTTTATGTCCATCTCATAACCCATAGATTGTAGCCATATACTCCTAGGCTCAACTGCCTTAACAATGCTTGAGTCAATGTTTACTTCAAAACAAATAGAATCATGATACTTCTCAACTAATTGAGGTAGAATTCTAAATTTCTGATGCATTCTAGTTTGGAACTTAGAGAAGTAGTCATTCATTACAATGTCGAGATTCTCTCCTAGATTCTGAATATACTTGTTGATTTGATAGATGATTGGCTTATCAACATTCCATGTCACATTTCCAATAGATGGAAAGAAGTTCTCAAAATAAAATGAAAAATATGCATACCAGTAGTGAGTTGAACTTCAGTGTGTTTGTCTTATCTTTTCTTATGGTATTCATATTATCTTCAGGCTGCTTCAACAGAATCTCACATATATCAATCTACATATCTTTCTTTACAATCTTGTAAGCCAAATCAACAGCTCCACAAGGTACTATGTCCACTTAGGATGATTGAAGTACTCGGTAGGACAATATGTTACATGCAAATTTTAACTCGGGGTCTTCAACAGTAGAAATCTTCAGACCTCTTCCATCTCATTTAGATTTTGTTAATTCACTCAACTTGTTCTTCTCAATTTATCTGATAGCTTTCAGCTTGTCGCCTATAGGGTATCCTGTCACAATGTGCAACACATCCTTTGTAATATTCAAAGGTTTATCTAGCCACATAAATTGGTCGTGTACTCGGCTAAGGATCATCGATCCTTATCTACTTGGTTTTGAATACCCTCAGAATATCCAGGGCATGAGTTAAACCCTTTGATTCCAAATGAACACGATCATTCTTTAGCTTCCTGTTTGCACATAACTTCTAAAAGGATGAATCAATTTCTGCTTCACAAATCTCCTCAACTTTGCAGTGGATGAAAGTGTGAATTTCCTTGATTAATATAACTCTATCAATAATGGATGAAAGTGCACCCATCATGTCGGTAGCTTATAAATAGGATTCACAGGCTCAACATTCTCAATAACAACTGGGTTTTGAGATTTTAGGGCCATATCTTCTTATCTAACACAGATTCTCGAACTAGGGTTTTCTTCTACAACTCGGTTGTGCTAACACAGCTAGGGAAACACCACAAATATCTTGAATAAACTCAAATGTGCTCAGATTAGTTCAGAATCACATTTATAATCATTTGTATGCTCTAAGAAGACTTGTCTCTATAATTCACTTCAAATGCTCGTGAAAATGTTAGGTGCATAATGATAGACATAGACATCTATTTATACCTTTTTCATTGATTAGGGTTTCCAACATCTCAAATACTAGTAATTAATGCTAGCACCGACTTGCTTTTACCAATTACCAAACTTTATTTTCCTTTACCGAAATGAAGCAGTATATCATTTCCTTCTACCGATTAAAAAATAAATACGAACTTTATAAGACATATCCAAATGCATCTAAATATTCTCATATGGATCTTTACGCATATATTTAGGAACCGATTTAAGATTTGAAATTTTATTTGCAGTTCCTACTCATACCTTATAACTGATTAGGAAAAGATGGTTACACCTGATCCGGAGGATGTGGTGCCTTCAATTGTCCCGAATGGTGTTCCATCAACCATAGTCTTTCTTCTCCATGTATTGTTCATTTGATCTCTCATGTCTTCAACATTCACTTTCAATTTATCAGATGTATCTTCCTTGGTAGGAGCTTTGCCTCAGTACCTGTAGTCTTTGGTAAGGTCACCTAGCTTGCGACAATGGAAGCATGTCATGCCAGGGTTTCTCCAAGATCTTTTATTGTTCCTTCTATGTAGCAACATGCAGTTTGTAGCAATATGCTTGTATCTTCCACATACTAAACATGAATTCCTTGTCTTATACTCCCATGGTATATATGTACTTTGTTGGTTACTTGGTGTATTTTGTCAGTTTGGTATCCGTTTGTCATTTCTCCTTTGTGATTTGCACTCTTCAAATTTGTGACCATACTTGTTGAAAGTATTGCAATAGCCATCAAACTTTGGCTTTCTTGTGTTTTTTACAGTTCTTGATCTACATTCAAGTGCTTGGTGCCCATACTTATTGTAGTTATAGAAATATCCATCAAACTTAGGTGAGCTTGGTGACTTACCCCTTTTGCTTTTGCACACATTTGCAATATGTCTAGGTTTCCCACAGTAGTAGCAACTAAGCTTCTTTGACTTCGGTCGGGTAGAAGTGTCTTGATTGTCAGTTTGATTGGAATACTCTCCTTTCTCATTAGTGCTCTCACTATTGTATCCAAGTCCAGTTTTATCTTTTGGTTGTTTCTGAACTTTAATCTGTTTATCCAATATTTTTAGTGATTCCTCATTTCTCTTCAATACTTCATTGGCTTCTTTTTCAGATTTCAATTCAATGGCCAATCTTTCAACTTCACACTTTAGTTCTTAATTCTCAAATTCTTTCCTGGTAAACTCTAGATTAGCACTCACTAGTTGATCGGTCATATTATAGTGTACTTGTGTTATCCTCATGATCTCATTGTCTTTCTCATCTATTCTTATCTCAGACTGTCTTTTATCTTCTTCATCTAATCTCAATGCATCTTCAACTACTCCCTTAGAGTCAAGTATCTCATTCATTCTTATCCCTTGTACTTCTTGATCTATCTCTGTTAAGTTCAGTTGCTCAATGAGTGTCTTGTTCTTTTCCATAAGTTCTGCAATGGCTGATTCAACTTCATCATTCAGACTACCTTCAGATGTTGTCTTAAGAGTGTCAACATGCTCTTGTGTGGATTTCAATTCACTACACAATTGCTTTCTCACTCTTAAGGACTTTTATAACATTCTTTTCATATCATCAATCACTTATTGTGAATTCTCCAACTCAAACTCAAGAATCTCAACTTTCTTAGATTGCTTGTAAATTTCCATAGCCATGATCTTTACTCTCATCTGGTTAAATCCTTATCTCAAGAGTCCAGGCTCTAATACCAATTGTTGGATTATCTATGGAAAGGTATGTGCTGAGAGGGGAGGGGTGAATTAGTACTTAAAAACTTTTACCTATTAAGCTTTACCATTCAATGATCTGAATATCATGCATAAAGTCATTGTAAAACATGTAATGCAAATTAGAAAAACATAACACGTAACTCCATGATTTTTTGTCACGCAGAAATCCTTTGTTAGAGGAAGAAACTATGGTGGGGATGGCACCCACAATCCTTCACTACGACAGTATAAAGGTTGCCCGGTTAGAGCTACAATGTTAGCTACTTCTGATAGCTTACCCTCTTAGGAGTACAAAAAGACTTATGCAATCTACCTTGTTAAAGGATTTTCACAATCTCTCATCTAAGAGATGTACCTTGTTAGAGGATTTACAAAATAAGACCTGTTAAGGCCTACCCACTGAATGAGATTTTCTACTCTTCTAATAATTATAAAACCTATTACAAAAATGTCTGTGAGTATGCATCAAACATAATGTTTTTCCAACTCTTTATGCTCAGCAAGTGCAATACCTCATTCTGCACTCGGTAACTTATCAATTATGCACCCTTAAACTTCTGCATTCTAACTCCTTTAGCTCTGTGTAACTGCTTCTATCTCCACAATTTTCACCATCATCTGTCATCTTCATGTTATGTTCTTTTTATGTGATCTTAAGGTGGTTAACCTATTCTAGATCCTTCTCCTTCAATGATGGAGGTCAAGCGGTGTAAGGTTTGTTTCATTCCCAATGCATTTATTATACTTGACTTTCATTGGTTGAGTTTCCCCGCGGTCATGTACAATCATGTTTTTAAATCCCAATGTTCTACCTAACTTTTACCTTGAATACTATAAAAGTGTTTTTTGTTCAGCATCCAAATTCAATGTATCCAACTCAAATTGTTATGTCGGCTATGATATTGCTCGGTAATATGCTCTGATCTTGCTCGGTAACATAACGTCTGCTCGGTTACTAACTTTTCTTGGTGACTCGGTGACTAACGTTGATCGGCAACTGTCACTGTTTCTTAGTAACTATCACTACTCGGTGACTTACTGTTCTTTTCTTAACTCAGTGCTTGTCATTGTTTGGTGCTTGATGGATATGATGCTTTGCTTTACTGACTATTTTCCTTAGTGTATTTTACCTTTTAGCGACTACCTCATTTGACTAACATGACTTTGACAAAACTAATGACAACAAAATAACTTGGGTAGGAGTAACATTGATAACGTTAACATCGTTATTCTAATTTAAAGTTATTCAATTCCCAAATTTAAACAGAGTTAAATTCAAATCTCCTATAAAAGATAATTAAAAATTCCACATTATTGTTCAATTAAATTCAAAATTAATTAAAATCTATTCTTAATTAATTAAATGTAAATCTAATTAATTAATGAAGTCTTCTAGAGGGTTCTTTCCTTAAAGTCAATTATTTTCACTATGAACTCTATTCATTTCTATTTCAAATCCAATAGATGTGATTATATGAATAATCTAGAACAAATGAACAACTTAAATCTAAAACAAATAAAAACTTATAAATATAACTCCTCCTCATTTACTAATTTTTATAAGAGAAGCCTCTGATTATTATTCTTTTATTCCTTAATATTTATATTTATATTACTTTGGATAGAGGGCTAGGGTTTAGAAACCCTATCCATGCTTGTGTGTGGCGGCGCAATTTGGTGGAGTGTTTTCTATTATAATCTGTGGCCAAGAGCGACGTGCACAGAGTAATCGGTGGGGAGAGCGGTCGTTTCATCTTAGTGTAGAGAAGGGCGGAATGGAGGCGAGCGATGGTAATCGACAGAGGATGGAAGCAGTGGTAACGAAGGGGAAGGTGGTGGCACACCGGTGTTTAGGAGGCGACATAGAGGGTGGTTGTTCCCGACGTGGGACAATAAGCGTAGGAGGGGAGGGGAGACCAGTGGGGTCGGAGCGGTGCGGGTTGCATCCATCCCACTGTGTAACCACAGTGGATGGCGCGGCCGAGCCATCGCCTCCCCACTGTGTTTACACAGTGGGCGGCGCCACTGCTTCCACATCTTCCATGTTGGAGAAGAGTCAGGGTAGGGCTTCGACCCTCCCCGTCCTTATTTAAAAAAAAATTATTAAAATTTTGTTTTTAATAAATAATTCCAACTTTTATGCAGGTACATTTTCTTTAATATTACAAACTTTTAATATATAAATATATATTATTAGCTTTTGCATAAAAATAATAGATAGTTAACTATAAATATATATACCTTTGCAGTAAGTGGATTTGATCTAAAATTCAAAATATATGGTTTTATTTAAATACTCTTTTACACACACACACACACATATATATATATATATATATATATTATAGTCTTGTATCTAAACTAAGTAAAAATATTTTATAACTGCTTCTTTCTTTTATAACAAGAAGTTTAACCATATATATATAATGATGATCTTGTTTTTCATACTCACAACAAACATAACTTTATATCTGATTAAATAGCTTTGAACAATCTATTTTACCTAATATGAGATAAATCTTTAAGCTTATTGAAAGTAGATGTAATTTGTAATATCCATCTTGAACTTTTAAATCAAATAAACATGTACTAAATTGAACGAATTTAGTCTATTTTCCCCCTTTTAAACATTGGATTAACCATAAAACAATAGGTGATTCCTTTCTAATTAACTTTATAAAACCACAAAATAATCAATTTAAGATAAATATTTTAATAATAACAATTGCAAGCATAGGTAAAAAAAAAAAATTCTTTTATTCACAAAGACACAATTTTACAATATGCTTGGTTTCAACACTACAAGATTACAACTTTCCACTTTCTTCAAAATTACATGGAACAACTTTATCAATAAGGAATTGAACGAACTCTGAACAAAAATACCAGGTGGTGGTTCTCCAAATCTCCTACCAAACTTTCCAAGAGCTCCAACTGAACCTGCAAGAAGGAAATGGGTTGACCATGGAGGCTCACCTCCCAACCTAGGCCTTTCCAAGGCCACCCCCAAGTTTGGGGATCCAGGAATGAAACAGGTGACAAACAATCATAACAATAAAGAACTAAAAACATGTACATTCAAAGAAAGCACCCAAAACCTAAGGCTTTACAATGGTCTCCAAGAGACCTAAAACATAGGGGTGAAAGCGGACCTTACCTTAAGAGGAGAAGCCAAATACAAAACCAAGAGAAATAGGCCACACATGGGCTCAAAAATCTCTTACAACATCCCTTATCCTCACAATCAGAACCATGGATTTAAGCCATCAAATTTCCCCTTATGACCCCCAAATGCCCTGGAGCATGATTGGCATCATGGGGACTTAAACACCCATGTACATACCTCCACACATGGGAGACTCTACACTAAATGGGTAGTCTATTATCCTTTCACCCCTTCAAGGTTACTCTTCCCTCCCAAGGGTGAGTGTGCCTTGAAGACTCCCATAACAATACATGCACAAAAGAAACACAAAACAATACCAGGACCTCCATGAACATCCATGGAGTTACAACAAAATTACTCAAGACTCCATTAATGGAACATTTAAGCTTTCTACACAAATAAGTAAAATTAACACTGAGTTACTCTAAGAAGTAAACCAACCTCAAGTCCAAGCTTAAGGAAAATGAATGAGTTTGAGGAGAGTTTTTCCACTTATGCTTTCTTCTTCTCCAAATTTCTCTTTCAATTCTGACAAATGTCTCTAAGAGTAGAGGGTGGGTGAACAACCCTACCTTTCCTCCCAAATCCCCCTAAAAAGGCTTTATCCTAAGAATATTTGATTCTTCATTAATGAGAAAGTGAATCAAGTTTATCCTATCCTTCCACTTGTCTTCTCCCTCATAAATGGAATTATGGGAAAGAAGAGATACCTTGACCAAATTTCCTAAACTCTGATTTTCGCCACTTTCTAAATGGGATATTTTGGGGGTGTCATAAATGAATTTTGGGCTTCTTAATCAGATAAAATTGACATCTAACCCATAGGGTACAAAGTGGGGTGGTTAAATTTAACCCTAACTACCTTCTGGAAGCTAATTTGACCCTCCTAAACCCCACCTGCAGTTAACTCACGAAATTCAACTCTCTTGACTCAATTTGATCTCCCTCAACCCTAGGGTAAGCATGGGAACTATACTAGATGGTGCAGGAGCACCAAGGACAGAGCATAAATCATGGAGGCATACAAGGGTCTTTGATAGATCCTTGGGTGAAGATGAGGACACCATGACCATCAAAGGTCATTTGAATTTGTAATGGACCTTAAAGGTCTTTTAATATGTTTTGTAATGTTTATAAGTCCTTTGTAAAGGACCATGCTTTGTAAGCCATTAAATGGCATTGATAAGGGATAAGGGTACCTAGGGGTCACTAGGGAAGAATAAGTTGATCCTAGGTTAGTAGAATTTAAATAATGACCTACATGGTCTATAATGTTTTTAAATGGCCAATAGAGCCTCAAAATTGATGTAAAAGCACTTAGAGTGCCAAATGTGAAATTTGCCTCAATATGGCAAAAATAAGGCCTAAATGGCTAAATGTGGGTTAAGGATAGTTTACTAGTTTAAAAGTGTGGAAAACCTTTTAAAAGGTTATAGAATTTATACAAGGATCTAATGGTTAAGTTTTGT
>MU223763.1:573204-584383 GCA_018584345.1 Thuja plicata
ATATATATATATATAACGAGGATCGTGTTTTCCATACTCACAACAAACATAACTTTATATCTGATTAAATAGCTTTGAACAATCTATTTGACCTAATACTGAGATAAATCTTAAAGCTTATTGAAAGTAGATGTAATTCATAATATCCATCTTGAACTTTTAAATCAAATAAACATGTACTAAATTGAACAAATTTAGTATATTTTCCCTTTTTTAAACACTAGATTAAGCATAAAACAATGGGCGATTCCTTTCTAATTAACTTTATAAAACAACAAAATAATTAATTTAGGATAAATATTTTAACAATAACAATTCCAAGCATACGTAATTTTTTTTTTCCTTTTATTCACAAAGACGCAATTTTACAATATGCTTGGTTTCAACACTACAAGATTACAACTTTCCACTATCTTCAAAATTACATGGAACAAATTTATCAATAAGGACTTGAACCAACTCTGAACACAAAATCACCAGGTTGTGGTTCTCCAAATCTCCTACCAAAATTTCCAAGAGCTCCAACCGAACCTGCAAGAATGAAATGGGTTGACCATGGAGGCTCACCTCCCAAGCTAGGCATTTACAAGGTCACTCCCGAGCTTGGGGTTCCAGGAATGCAATAGGCGACAAACAATCATAACAATATACAACTGAAAATAGGTACATTCAAAGAAAGCACCCAAAACCCAAGGCTTTACAATGGTCTCCAAGAGACCTGAAAAATTGGGGTGAAAGAGGACCTTACCTCAAGAGGATAAGCCAAATAAAAAAACAAGAGAAATATGCCACACATGGGCTCAAAAATCCCTTACAACATCCCTTCTCACAATCAAAACCATGGCTTCAAGCCATCAAATTTCCCCTTATGACCCCCAAATTCCCTAGAGTACGATTGACATCATGGGGAATTAAACACCCATGTACATCCCTCCACACATGGGAGACTCTACACTACATGGGTATTCTCTTATCCTTTCACCCCTTCAAGGTTACTCCGCCCTCCCAAGGGTGAGTGTGCCTTGAATACTCCCATAACAATACATGCACAAAAGAAACACAAAACAATACCAGGACCTCCATGAACATCCACAGAGTTACAAAAAAATTACTCAAGACTCCATTAATGGAACATTTAAGGCTTCTAACACACAAGTAAAATTAACACTAAGTTACTCAAAGAAGGAAACTAACCTCAAGTCCAAGCTTAAGGAAAATGAATGAGTTTGAGGAGAGCTTTTCCACTTATTATTTCTTCTTCTCCAAATTTCTCTTCCAATTGTAAAAATGTCCCTAAGCGTAGAGAGTGATTGAACAACCCTACCTTTCCTCCCAAATCCCCCTAAAAAGGCTCTACTCTAAGAATATTTGATTCTTCATTAATGAGAAAGTGACTCAAGTCTATCCTATCCTCCCACTTGCCTTCTTCCTCATAAATGGAATTATGGGAAAGAAGAGATACCTTACCAAATTTCCTAAACTCTGATTTTCGCCACTTTCTAAATGGGATATTTTGGGGGTGTCATAAATGAGTTTGAGGCTTCTTAATGAGAAAAAATTGACCCCTAACCTATAGGGTACGAAGTGGGGTGGTTAAATTTAACCCTAACTACCTTTTGGAATCCTATTTGACCCTCCTAAACCCCACATAAAGTTAACTCACGAAGTTCAACTCTCTTGACTCAATCTGATTTCCCTCAACCCTATGGTAAGCATGAGAACTATACTAGGTAGCCCCCAGGTTATAGTTAAACATTTAATAGTTACATTTACTAGCCATGCCAACACATTAAACACACATGTGTCAAGTGACATAACATCATTACATAAGGCATGACTTATTTACACCTTTACAAAATTAAATTTAAATAGAATCATGCATATTACTTTCACAAATAAAATAGAATACAAAGAGGTTCATGTCTCTTTATATAAATAAAACCTTAGCTTTCCAAAATTTACATAGATCCAATCCTGAATCCCCATTTTAAGAACCATGGTTAATTTCCTGCACACTCATTGCACACATCAATAGTCCAAGAATTCAACACAAAACATATGAAGATACATAATGTAAATCAAACACATATTTACTAACATTTGCATCATCCAATGATTCATTGTCACTTAAACAATATTTGAATTTAATCCAATATGCATAAACATAAACTCTTAATCAATTTGCATCCTGATAACATCTAACATACATATCCATCATACTGCATCATCAAAACCTAACCATATAAATAATCTGAATTAACTAACATAGAGCATCACAAAAGTAAGTATACATCATGATCAAAATGTTGAATAACACAACATGAGACCTTACAAATCCTCAAATAATAACATGTGTCTAAATAGTCCAAGTGTCTCAAAATCAGTGTCAACTAAAGAGTATAATAAGGGAAAATAGTGCTAAGTTATGTCGGGTCGGGGTAGTCCTCACAATATACATGTTTTCATTTGTTTATGACAACAAGCATATTTTGAAGACTCTTATTGTAGCATATGCATATTGTATCTGTATATTAGTTGTTACGAACATTAATGTTTATGTTAACATCAAGTGAATAGTGTCTTTGCATTTTGTGGTAATGAATTTAAAATACAAGTATCTTCATTCAGTTTGTGATATTGACAAGTGCATTGTATCTATTGATGGAATCAAGATGATCTTATGCAATGAGCATGAAAATATGTGAGAGACATACAAACATTAAGAGCATTAAAAATTGTGTTCGGTATTAACTATATCTTGGCTTTTATAGTTTAATCATGTTAGATGTATTGTTGATGGTCTTTACAAACTTCTTTGGGTAGAATCTTAATACTCTTGGATTCTCATAGTATGCCTCTTAAGGTTTGTGCAGACATGATTAAGTTTACTTTGTGGAGACATTGACAAGTTCTTGCATTCATTTATTATGATTTTGTTCATGTCACTCGGGTGACATGAAAGACTTTGGACAATGATAGGAATATTATAAAAAGTTAACAAAATGCCAAATAATCAGAGTTTGATGAAGCTAATGAAGAGATTCTATAGTTTGACAAGTTCCTTTTACTTATTAACAAAATATTTATATTGACTATGGTTAAAAGTAGATTACATAAATTATGTTCTGCATAAGTTTGCATAATCATTTGAAGGATAACAATTGGATTAGTTTGTCGATAGTCGTCTCTATTGGCATTGTATTGAGAGATTTTTGGTATTGTGATAACTATTGAAGTGCAGTCACAAGGAGTTACTTAATTGGTTTTCATTGATGGAAACTAAGTTAGTATAGTGCAACTAAGTCAGTACAATAATGAAACACTACAGGTGAAGTGAAGGTACAATCGGTAAGAAGGTAATGTTGCAAATTGGCTAAGTCTAGAAGAACGGTTGACAGTAAGAACATCACTTTGGTGGCGATCATGGTAGAAGTGGAATTATGAGGAGCGGCCACAGATACAACTTCAAAATGTTTATAATGCAATGTGGTTCCAACCATAATTCATTTGGTTGATCGGTGAGATAGTTTTTGTTGTCACAGACATTGAGATAGGTAGAACACTTATGTTCTTGTGTAATAATCGGTAGATCACAGATCGGTAAGCGGTAAAGTATGTGCGATCATTTATAATGATATGATGACATAGAACAAAGGTTATACATTCAATGCTTGTATATTTATGAGATCGATGCAAACATTTAAGTCATATTTAAGGTGTTGCATTGGAGAAGTCAAGACGTGTTTGAGTACTTTGGAGATATAACTTGCAAATGTTATGTTAACCTAACACAGTCAGGATAAATCATTTTATTCATTGAGATTATCATATTGACACATGGTTCTTTCATAGGAAAGTAATTTAAAGATCATTTTTGTATCGATGGAAGTTGTTTATATAGAGGGAACTGCTCATATTGAAATGTTGTTGCAAGTTGCAAGAATTATTTTGGGTGATGCAATTAGGGTTTGGTGATTCATTTTGTTGTTGCGATTAGAAAGATGAGAGATAGAGAGAAGAGAGTAGTTACAGAGTACATAGAAAATGTTGGATCTAACAAGAAATCAGTGCTACATCTAGATCACTAATCTTGTTGTTCCCTAATAGTTGCAACAAGCAAAATCCCTTAACTGGGTGAACTCTAACAGGTTCTTTTTGTGAATCCTTTAATAGGGTAAATTTTTTTATTGAGGTTTGAAATCCTCTAGTGAGGTAGATCATAGTTGATCTTATTGTACTCCTAATAGTGTACTAGTCACTCCTAATAGGGTGAACCCTCATAAAGGGTATTTGTAGCTCTAAATGGGAAAACTCATTTACTGTAGTATTGTGCTTGTGGTTGTCATTCCCACCATGGTTTTTTCCCTCTCACAAGGGTTTCCACATGAAAAATATTTGTGTCATGTGTGATGAATTTGTGGATGCTTGATATTAATTTCTTTTATGTATTTACATTACTTATAAACTTTGTAGTTTGGAAAGTAATTCAATAGTTATTTAGATTACTGGTTGGATTTGTTTACTATCTATTTGTTTTGATTCACCCCCCTCTTAGTACCTATTAATTCAAACAATTGGTATCAGATCATAGGTCCTCTTGGTGATAAGCCTAACAACTTGGGGAAAAGATTCACTATCATATAGGGTTAAAGGTATGAGATGCAACTTGAGAATGCAAACAAGATGATCATTGAGTTGTAGGAAAAGTTGAGGAAGTCACTTGCCAAAAGGAGAGAACTCACTGAGAAATTGAGTGAAAGCCAAGACTACATAGAACAACTATCTGAAGGAAGTACATATGAAGAGTTTGAGGAGGCAATTGCAGATCCGTTGATTAATAAAAAAGGTCTCAAAGAAAATGTGGCTAATCTGAAAAGATAACTTGAAAGTCAGTCTTTTAGGATGTGTGAAGTCCTTGAGGAAAAAGGAAAATTTGTAGATGCAAAGAAGGCTGCAGAAGCTGCCAAGAAAATTGTTGATGATACCCTAAAGGAAAAAGATGAAGAGCTTATCAAAATGAGATAGGAATTTGCTTTATATCAAATTCAAATGCAGGATATTGTTGCAAACAATCTTCAAGTAATAGCTGAGAATGAAAGGCTTAGAGATATCAATGAGACATTGAAGAAGGAACTGAAAACTGAGAGGGAAGCAAATGAAAAGGTGAAGCAATACAATGAAAGCTCACAAAAGCTTGATGAACAATTGAAGAGCCAAATAAGACATAGAGACACAACTGGTCTAGGTTACATAGGAGAAGGAACATTTGAAATTGGTGAGTCCTCTAATTTGAACCTAAGGAGACACAAAAAGATCAGAATATTGATCCAATAAAATTAGGTAAGAAACCTAACAAACATACTTGTTATAACTATGGAAAGCATGGTCATACTGCAAATGTGTGTAGGAGAAAATCAGTCAATAAACCTCACTCGTTTAATGGCTATTGATATAATTGTCATAAGTATGGTCATACTGCATATGAGTGTAGATCTAGGTCTAGTAGTAGATCCATTGTTGGTGACTTTGATGGACATTGTATTTCATACAACAAATATGGACACAAAGCTAGAGATTGTAGGTCAAGAGTGTATGCACCTAGGTCACCTATCACACAGGTGAATACTATTACAAGGGAAAGACAATTCAATACTACATGTTATGTATGTGGTAACTATGGACACCTAGCAATAAATTGCAGAATGAGAACTCTGGGAGGTGATGTTGGTCCTTGGAAGACAACTGACATGGCATGTTTTTTCTGTCATAAGATAGGTCATCTGGCTAGGGACTGTCAGTTTAGGAACCAACTTCCTAATAGGTTAGAAGATAGGAAAAGAAAGCGGATTACTAATGTTGATGAAGTTAGAAGTGATATGAAGAAGACATGGGTAAAGAAAGGTGAACTGAATTCTTCTGAGTTGACCAATAACTCTACAAGTTTAGGAAGTGTGGAGGTTTCATCAGTCAACTAAGCATATTATTTTCTTAGGGAAAGCACTTAAAGACAAATCTATTACCAATCCCCTAGATTCAAGAGTGGTAAAGATCTATATGTACATTATGGTGTAAGTTTCTATGATTTTGTTTTTTGAGATTATGTAAAGAACAAACTAAGATTTTATGGTCGATATCTATTTGATAGCGGTTATTACTATTGGTTGAGTACTAGCTAGTGGGTACGTGTTAACCAGTGACTTGACACTATTCCTATTATTGAAGTATGCAACGTCTATTTCTCTAACAATAAAAAAGGGAATAGTAACTTCATTTTACACATTTACTTTCATTTGAGCATTCAAGAGCTATCTTGAGCTATTGTGTGCAACAATTACTTTTGTGATTGATATTTTGAGCTAAATTGATATCAAGTTTACTTGAATATCTAACCGATGTATTACAAATTATCAGTTTATTCTATTGTTAGATTTGTGCGATGTTGCAGTTATTCTTAATGCCAAAGAATGTTGATACTCTAGCTCTAGTTAACATCTCTGAGGAGCCTTGACCCATATTCAAACTGTATCCAAGCTAAGCGTCCGAGATTGATATGTCTGGTGTCCTATCCACTATCTCTCATGGAGTGTTTCTGACTGAAGATGTTTGGTCCTATATCCATTGCAGAACCAAAGAATTGGGAGTTGAAGCAATCAAGGAGGAATACAAGGGTATGTGCATCAATGGTATGCTGAAAGATTAGCACAAACATCTACAAGAGAAGGGTTTAAATTATTTAGTGGACATTCCCACTTAATTCCATCCTGATTGGATTCACTATGTGATAAGAAGAGTGCATGATAAGATCAAATGGTTGGTTAAACCAAACAAGATTTTGAAGATAATGATTCACAGGATTACAAGATTTCAAGCACAAGTTTTGGAATGTATATTGAGAACAGTGACAGCTCATTTGGTCACTAAACTAACTAAATCCAAATCAGAAGGGAGAGATGATAATAGATCATATTAAAAATAAGGAGGTTTCATTTGCATCCATGGTGATAGGTTATAGATTTTACCAGTCTAGTCATGTTAACAACGTGCCCGGTGGTGCTATTCATGCTGCCTATCAGATTGTTAAAGATGATTCAGTGTATGATTTATGTGAGATGATCAGAATTCAGTTCTTGACAAACATGGAAAGGATAAAGAGAGATAAGAGAAAATCATTCAAGTATGGTGTCGCACTGGTATGCATGTTTTTCTATGTTAAAAATTCCTTGCCCGTTAGAGGAAATGTTACATGGTCAAAGGACAAACTAGTAGTTATTCAAATAAGTGAATTCATACAAGAATTAGGTGATAACTTCAATAATGTCATGTGGGGTTATTTCAAAGATTTCCAATCTAAGATGCACAAACGAGAAAGGATTCAAGTTAGCATTGATAAAAATACAAGAATGATATTTGTTTTTTAGTAGACACTGATTCATGTATTGTGCAAGTTGTGGAACCTAGGACATATTGTCTTCCTCCTAAGGGATATGAATTAGAGGGCGACTTAGTAACTTTACATGTTGACGATTTTTTGTCAAAAATCTTAGAAAAACAAGCACAAAGATTTGGAACCCATGATGAAGCCTTTACCAAAATTCAAACAAAATAGAAGAAACTAGTCATTAAAAGGAAAACAAGGAGAATAGTATCTAACCTAGAGTAGAATTTTGGAAGTAGTGATGCAGGAACATCTTGCAGTGTTGCAATCGAAACTAAAGCTAAGGTTAAGAGAAAACTGAGAAAACCAACTGCTAGTGAAGTAAAGTCTAAAATGGAATCATAAAGGAAGAAAAGTCAAAGCATTTATACTCCAAAGAAAACTTACAAGAGGAAGAGAAAATCCATAAAGGTGAAGGATGTTCAGAAGGAAATTGATGAGGATGAGGGAGAAAGGATAGAATCAGAAAAATACGCCTCTGAACTAAAAAAGAGTAGTAAGACAAAGAGGACCCCTTCCATTGAAGATATTGCAAAAGGTATTGTGGAAAATGGTAGAATTTCTACTATTAGCAGAAGATACACCTCGGGGAGTGATGAAGACAAGAAGAAGTTAGAAGATGCAATTTTGTATCATTTTCACAAATTTTGCAGAACTCCTTTAGAGATCCATTCTTGCATTCCTGATGAGCTATATCATTTGATTGATTCTAGGTGGAGTGTTGCATTACATTTGGATAGAGAGATTATGGAAAGAGCACTAATCCAAGTGCAACCTGAACTATGTGATGATGTAGTTGTTTGATTTCTAAAACTTGTTGAAATTGGATGTGGCATCACTCTTATCAATGAGAACAAGAGTCATTGGAGTGGTTCTCTCAAATTAAATCACTTGTAGTTGATAATGATAAAGCATTGCACACAATTGTGAAAATGAAGAGAATTCAGAAAGAAGTATCTTATCTCTAATGTTACTTTGTAAATTAGCCATAAAAATGTGTTGCACATCAATATTAGGCACAGGATAAGAAATCTAAGCATACAAATTCTTAAATCTATCAAAATAAATCACTAAATTTTTCTTTAACACCTTGTTTACAATGCATTAAATTAGTAAGAGAGATTTTAGGACCAGTGTTGTTTTGAAATTGTTTAATGAAAGCATTAGCAATTTTTTAGAAGGAATCAATTGAAAAAGGAGGCAAGGAAAAATGTCATTGCAAGGCTTTGTCTCGAAAGGTTACAGTAAACAACTTTTCCATGAACTTATGGTCATGAGAGAGATCACTACACAAGGTTTGGAAATTTTTGACATGATTCATGGGATCATCCTTACCATTATAAGTCTCAACATGAGGAATTTCCATATATTGCAGGATAACATTATGGATAATATCCAAAGACAAAGGAATACCAATGTCACAAGTAGGAATGTTGAATTTGGATTGAGTCATGGAAGCAATTTTTTATTGCAAAGAAGATAGAGTTTGAGCCAACCTATTAATAGTAGAATTGGTAGAAAGGATGGTAGGAGGAGAAACATTGGAAATATTTGGAGCATTGTTGGAAATTGAAGGAATGGATTAATATGAAAAAGGAACACTATGATAAGCAGACATGTAAGAAGGTAATGAAACACATCGAACACATGAAGGGATATAAGGAACAATAGTACTATGAAGACTCACATGTGTAGGATTGGAAGTTTGAATTGAAGTTGTTATGATAGGTGGAGCATAAGTGGACACGTTAGGGATGGAAGTAGAGATAGGCAAAGAGGTCTCAATACTTGTAGTGGGTGGAGTATAACCTAATTCTTGAGCACAATCCCTAATGGGTTTGATATTGGAATCAATAAGATGATAAATGCTACACATGAGGTTAAAACCATTGTCATCATTGTGAATAAGTTTCCTTAGGCTTTATACAACTAAAAGAGCTTCAAGATTATTATTTTCTTGACCTAGCGAATGTTCAAACTTCTCAAATTCATGGGAAAGTTTTTGGATTTGAGTAGGAGGAACCCTTAATGCTTATTCTTCATCATGTAAAGAATGAGAAGAGTTATTCTCCATGATAGGATTGGGATCACTAAGATGCATGTTGGTCTCATCTAGATTCCTAGGAAAGAAGGAGGTTTTGGGGTCAAAGGAACCTATAAGTCTAAGGATTCTTCTAACCGGAATGCTATAGGTTGGACTCAAAGTGATGAATCTTGTGCACAAGGAAATGAAAGAAAAGAAGAATGCAATGCAATGTGAAAGAAATATTTACTCCAAGCAAATTTAACTATAAAATTTAATCATAAAACTATAATGTAATTGTAAATTTTGACTAACAAAATACTTATAAAGAAAAATATGATCTAACTAACATGAATATAAAAGAGATCTAAATGTAGATAAGGGGAATCTAACACCAAAATCAGAATGGAAAAGAACTAAGTCGGGTTGACAAAAATATAACATAAGAAATGGTGAACCCTCTAGGGTAATGTGGTATGCTAAAAGGTTCACCAAATAAAAATTTGTGGGGGATATGGGAGGATATCCTATGTTACATTAGGAATACCCAAAAAGATTCACCCTCAAACCCAAATCTTATTAGAAAATTCCAAATAAGATGAAGGGATGCTAATGCTAGATCTAGATTTGAAAATGGAGTTTGGGGATGGATTCCTTTTATGATAAGATGTGTATGATATGTAAAATGATATGCAAGACTATGAAAGGAATGCAAAATATTATAAGTGAAATGATAACTAAATAAATATGATATCATATCTGATGTATAATAGGAAATGAAAGATGAAAAGAAGAAGAATGAACTCACCTTGAAAACTAGGAGAGGAGGAACAAACTTCAAATCTAGAAATGGTTGTCGTAGACCTGTCAGAATCAGGAACTGTTCTGGATCTGAAATCCTGATGTATGTATCTTCTGACTGTAAAATTTGTAGATCCTCATAAAAATTATGAATCAAGTCGACCTATTCCAAAAAATTCAGCCTTGTCCTACTGACTCAAAATCTAGTGAAATCTGTAGCAGATCAGTCACTAGTTTTGCAACTCTAAAATTCCAAATTTGAAACTCTGAAAGATTGTTCCTACACACAAGGAGAAGGGGAAACAGGTTGTGGAAAGGGGTTAGCCTTGTTTAAACCCCTTTATAGGAATCAACCTTGAAATGAAATAGAAAAGTAATGTAAACAAGATAAATGTCATATTTACCTTGCATGAAAAACCCTCATGGATAGATATAGAAATTATTCAACTCCACAAGGATGCTTGTATGCTTGGAAGATGTTGTAGAATCAAGGATTCCTTCACAAATACAATAGATCTACACTTTCTAAACCCTATATCTTCAATGAGTGTATGCTTGAAAACTTGAATGGAGGATAGGAATGGATCTTATTGTTTTCTTGAGAATTCCTCTACTTGGTCATCATGGGAGAGAAATTTGCATCAATGAGAGAAGATTTCCTTTTCTTGAATTGAAGAAGAATTGGAGATCTTCAATGGGATTCTTTCCTTCAAACCTTGAATCCACCACTTCAATTGCACAACTTGAATTCTTGCACTTGAAAGATATTTTTCTCTTGAATATGGATTGCTTGCTGTAACCACCTGAATTTGGTCTGTCGCAACTATAGACCCTATTTTCCCTAAGTGTGATCATACCCTCGATTTATGTCCAAACGACCCTGTTACTGCTTGGCATAATTCTTTTAATCAATTTAATGT
>MU223763.1:591086-625569 GCA_018584345.1 Thuja plicata
AATATGATAATAGATTAATTTTCTCAATTATGATTGCATGTAAATACATTAATATATATAATAATAATATCTATTATTATTATCATATATATTGATATGCATAAGTTAATCTATTCTCCTAATATTAGTATCTCATTCATTTTATCTGATTGAAGCTACAAACATCAACAATAGGCATATTTGTATGGAACTCATTTATTTTCAAATTTTGAAGCAACGGTGTTCCTTTGATTTTGAATATAAGAAGAGTTTTCATTCTTAGATTTGGTGTTATCAATGGTGAGTGTTTGATTTACATTTAATTTATTTGGTTTGGCAAACCCTTTATTATCTCATTTAGGTATTCATATTGGTGAAAATTAATTCATTGATTCAAGTTGCATGGTGTGTTATAAGTATTCAGTGTTTTAAATTGTGGTAATCTCATATTCACTTTTTATAAATATTAAAACTTGGGCCTTCATATTAAGATAACATTTGAGTTGTTCATCTAGGTTGTGAGGGAATAGTGATTTTATTCAAATTTGTTGTGATTTCATTTACTATTAGGGTTTTTCTAAAAATTAAAACATTTAGTGCATCACCTTTTCAGTTTTCTTTACAATTTCAAGCAATCCTTCTTCACATTTTATCAATCAAGTTTTAGTTTTAGGAAAGGACCAAAAGGAAATTTTCCTTCTCCAGAGATTGGTCTTCACCATAGGCATGCCCACAGGCCTGAAGATCTTCCAAGGTTTCAAAAGATTGTTGAGTTTTTGAACTTAGCATAAGGGCACAATCTTAGTGACAATAATTTTTGGCACACCCAGTGGGACAATTTGGACTATTCTAGTCCAAGATTTTCCACATAATCCTAATTTTTGATGTGAAAAATGGTGTTTACGGCCTTTAGAGGCAATATCTACAAAAAAAAATCTACTATTTTTGAGAAGATGAAGTGTTGGTATGTTTTAAAATAACCTTATATTCTTATTTATAGCTCTTTATACGAGTAGAAATGTCAAATTTTTATGGACAACATGCATACCCACCACCATATTATGAGAATAATATCAATGAGGCTCCTTATCAGCCATATCCAAGCAACCACAATATTGGTTTTAGTCCAAGTTACCATGTTATAGTAGGTTACCAATATGTTCAATATGCCCCCAACCAATACATCCCTATCCAATCTTATTAGGATTATCTTCATGAGTGAGAGTTAGAGGCACAAAAGAGACAACATGAGTTGGATGATAAGAAAAATGAATGGGCTTTCCAAGATCATCTTCATCTTCAAGATTAGAAATATAAGATGCAAAGGAGGTAGTTTGAAGAGAATTTAGAATGACATGTTGTTGCAAAAGAAAAAGAGATGAGGTTAAAAATCGCCAAATAAGAGGATTCCAAATATATGATTCCAAGTTTTAGACAAGGTGAATCTCCTAAATCTTCTAAATTTGCGATTCCAAGTTTTAGGGATCCCTACCTCATTTCAAGAACTTTAAGAAGAAAATCCTAGAATGTTTGCATTCCCAAATTTTAGAGAGACTATTCAAGCACAAGAACCTATTATTGATCAGTTTGATACCTTTTAAGAGCCTACTCAAGAAGCCTAACTGATTCTTGGCATTCCAAATCAGCCTGTAGAAGAGGCGGTTTGTCAATATGCTTTCCTAAGTTTTTGAGATTTCTTTCCTATGCAAGAAATTTTATATGTAGAAAATAAACCCACCAAGCCCCAAGAACATCCCATGCTTGAAGAAAATTAACTTATAGTTATTTAGAAAATATATCAAATTCCAGATGAACCAATTTTTGTCTTTATTTCTCAAGATAATCAAGTTGTGGAATAGAAAAAGAAAGCATTTAAAGAAGGAAAATCAGATCTCTTACCTACTGATATGCATGCACATGATGTTCAAGATTATAGGCTAGATCTGTTGTGGGAAATTAGAGAGGTTCTTGATGATGAAATACAGGTTCTTGACGATGAAAAGGATATTACTATTTTGTTTAGTGAGTAACTTGATTATGTTCAACAAGAGGATGAGATTGTGAATAATTTGTTTACTAAACTTCCTGATTTTATTGATGAAAGTGAAGAGAATATGCCAATATTGATTTCAGTGACAAGTACGGAGCAGCAAGGAGAAAAGCATAAGTGTACTTGTCCAGATAAGAGCTTGGATGACATTAAAACTCAAGAAAGTAATCAAGAAAGTGAGTTAGAATATGCTATACTTAAGGAGGATGATTATGATGAAAATATGTTTCTAACCATTATAGAGGATTTTTTTCTCAAAGTTTGATGTCAATACAACACCTCAAAAATCAGAACTTGTGTTTCAAAAGGTGCTTTTGATGTCTCATCAAGTCTTGAGCCTAGTTGCGACTCAATGATAATCATTGAAATTCTGCAAAGAACCCAAGAAGATATTGAAGAGCATTTTTGAATGAATTAGAAGCATTTTGCTCATATTTGGAAGTCAACACCTGTTGAAGAGGCAATTCCTGAAGGGCATCAAGAGATAGATAAGAAATTAGATCCAAATAAACAAGAACATGAAAATAGAAATGACGAGGTGTTGATCCATGAGCATATAAGTGAGGAAAACATTATGGAAAATGTTCAAGAGTTAAGTAAAAATTCAAATATGGTTCAAATGGAGCAGTATTGTGAGCAAGAAAAGGTGGTAATTAAAGAGACGATTGACAGAAAGAAAATCAACAATGAAAATCCAAATTTTACCATCTCAAGAGGATGCCCAATTAGGTATCTTCCAAAGATGGAGTTAAAGCATGAGATCCCACCTATAGAATAGCATACCAACCCATTTATGCACCCCGAACTAGTAGTTTGTTTGACCAAACTCATAGGGTGTTTGATCTGACATAGTTTTCAAGATTGCTACAACAACTCCTTGTAATTCTGACCATATTTCATCTTTTTTTAGTTGTTTGAATGCATGAAAAACATCCTTTTTTGGTGAGAAAAGGAAGCTACTTTAACTGATCAATTAGTAGATTTGTTTCCATTCATAATTTTCAGTTTAGTTTTGTTTTCTCCAAGTGTTGTTATACACAGGTAGTTGGCAATTTTCAGTTAGCAATGTTCAATTCAGTTGTTTTTCAATAAGAGGATTTCTCATTGTTTACCATCATAGTTCATTCAAGGAGATACACTTCATTCATGAAAATGAATCTTTTGATTCACTGTTACCAACATGGCATATCTACTTTAGTGGACTATGGTCATAACAACAATGCAGTTTCAGTTTTCAGCAATGTGAGAAGGTTCTATTTTTCTAAGTTTTATCAAACAAGAATGACTATGTGCCCAATGTATGTCATAAGGCTACTGATCTGAGATGCTTAGCAAACAATCTTTTAGCAAAAATACCAAAAATATTACCTAATTTCACTGTCATCTCAATCAAGTAGAGTTGGGACAACATGTGCAACTAAAGGTGAAAGGTATACATTTATTTTTGTTAAGTCTTCATTATAGGAGTATTATGCAATTAAGTATTTTCCAGTTTCAACATAAATGCAAGTACAAGAAAGGAATCCCACGATGTTTAAAAGAAAAATGCTCTATTTATTCTTATGTTCAATGGAATACTTCCACCAGAAGTTGTGGGAATGACTAAATTGTACGCTATAAAAATAAATATGCATGTACAAAAATGACATATAGAGAGAGGAGAGGACCCATCATTTCCTGATGAATGATGAATACTTTGAATCTTCAGTTCTTCAGCTCTGCATGTTGCTTTCCATGTACTGGTTACCTGTAGAAAGAGAGAAAAGTTTGTTAGAGCTCAGGGGCCCTCAACAAACCATATGTTGAATCAGTACAAGCATAGTTATCTCACATAATGTATCAATTCAGAGAGGAAAGAAAAAGAACAAATCAAAAAATTCATTATTTATCTAACGTGTTTGTTCATTATGTAGGTAAAGGTATCACGTTCATTATTGAGTATTCTAAACATATATCATATCATATTTATTTACAATATGTGGGGTAAAATGGGCTCCAAAAAGGGTTGAACCTAGCATGCTATTTTTGATTGAGTTAAAGACAGGTTTTGAAGGGGCCCCGAAACCCTTTACATGCTAGGTAAAAAGGAAAGCATTAGAAACCAGCATAGATACAACATCTACCATAGAGGGCAGGAGAAACCAACGCAAATCCTAAGGAAAGATATTATAGAAAAAAGGCACTATGCACCAAAAATGGCACTTTCCAGCCTGACAACCAGCAGGCAGCACAAAAAAACTCCCGGCAACAAAGATCAGACCAAAATGTTCAGGAATTTGCTCAGAATCCTCCTGCAAAGCCTGAATCTTATGAATTGAATCTTTGAGATTCACCAGCTCCAGAGGGAGAGAAGTCATCTTCTTCTTAATGCTCGCCCTAGTTCTAGTCCCAGGACTAGAAGGTTGATCTTCCACCTTTGTTGGTTCATCATTAATGAGAATATAATTTTTCTCCAGATAGCTTCCCTCCAACAAGGAGTAGAGAGCATTAAGATTAGAAACAAAAGATTTCATTCCTTCGTTGCTAAGGGAAAGAAGCTTCCTCAACATATTATAGTTATTTTTAGCTCTATTGTAGATGGGGGAAAGCTTCTCATCAATAATGCTCAAAATTTTCTCTTCTAGCATGCTAAAATTATCCATATCCTCAATGAAAACCTTTTTACCTTTACTTTTATCCATAGTCGTATCATTTCTTATCTTGTCCAAAGTCTCCTTCAACACATCATATTTTGCATCCAAGGCCCTATACTTGATGCTTAGCTCTTGAATTTCATGGAAAGCCCATTTATCCAGGTTGAAGGCCAAGACAACTCTACTCCTAGCCACATTGAGAATGCCCATATTTGGAACTTTTTGTGATTAAAATATTCCTCTTCCAGTGAGGCGGCCTCACCTTTATTCTGGGTGTCTTTCTTCTTCTCCTTCTCAACCACTAATTCGTCCTTATGAGAAATAGGGTCTTTGTTGATATGGCCTTCACTAGCGAGTCTTCTAGAAGGACCCTCCATACTAGTAGTGTTCACCTTCAGAGTAGAATCTTGGTCTGCAGATTCATCCTCATCAGACTCGAAATGGTTTTCCTTCTCCATATTATCTTTTTCACCTTCCTTGTCATCCCCTCTTTCTTCATTACCCGTTTGCATGATCTCATTATCTGAGATATTCTAATCATGACCATCAAAGAGCTCTTGTTAGACATCCTTACTAGAATCCAAGGTGAATCCTAATTATCCTGCAAGTTCTTAGCCTCATCATACACCTCATGTTATTCCTCCATGTCCTCCTCCATGGGGGTTTCCTTATTCTCTTCCAGATTCTTAGCGCTGAGATTCTCAGTGCCAACCCCAGAGTAATCCTTACTTTTTCCACTAGGAGAATGCTCATAGTTCACCTGGGCTGAGTGGTCTTCAGTAGGAGAATCATCCTCCTCCAGGTTGTCCATGCAATTTTTCTCACCTTGCTCAAAAATATCCTCCTTAGAGGATTTGTCATCCTTTTCATCTTCAAATTCATGCCCTTAACCTTATCAAAAATAGATAAGGGAGCCTCCTTCTGGTAGGAATTACCTTTTTTTCTTTTCTTACTAATAGAGGGCCCCATCTCAATCGTCGTAGTTTTTCTCTCTGGCTTGTTGCTATCAATTTGTTTGGGAATATTCTCTAGAATTTTGGCACTAGAAAATTCAAAGATAAGCATAATCAAACCTTCATGAAGGACATGGGCATTAGGTTTAGTCTTGTTGTCCATAATGCTATAATTCAGAGAGCTCAAAAGCAAATAGGGAAATGAAACCCAAGTTTTGTGGCAGAAATGATTGACCAGAACAAAATGGTAATTGTAAACCCTCATAAATCTCCCATCGAGAGTAAAGTACTCCATTATAACCCTGAGGACCTGAGCCCAAATGAGCTTAATATTGTTAATATTAACAAAACCTTCTTTTCCTTTGATCAACATAGCTCTCTCTTCGTCAGTTCTGGGAAAATCCTTGAAGGATTTGTTACCACCTCTCCTATCCTTAAAGTAATTCATACCATCCAAAGGGAGGCTTGTAATCTCGACAATCAAATCGAGGGTAAGAGTGGAACCTAGCATGTTGTTATTTTCATGTGAATTTTGTTAATCATTTGTAACAACCAAGCATCAATAGTCATATCAATGAAAAAAGTCCCTAGTAGCTTCAAATCAAACAGACCATCAAGATCAAGAGAGCATTTAGACAGTGCTAACATGTATGCATGGATAAAGAAAGATTAGATTTCAGTGAAGGTGTCGCATATTAAAGCATACATAACTAATCTTGAACACTCAATCAATGATCAACAAGTAATGATGTATGCAAGGGTTTTAACGAATAATATTCATGAGATGACAAAGATTCAGACATTCTGACCATGTATAGGTACTGAAATGGCCACGATCTTCCTACTACAAGGTAGTTAAGGGACAAAAGAATGATAAAAACCAATGTAGTCAGAAGGTCAAAGAGGTATACAAACTTAAAAACTCTATTGTTTACGAGTTCAGGAAGGAGCCTGACTACCCAACCACACATGAGTCAGAGAGTCAGGGACATGTGTAAACTCTTTTATTGTTTAGGAGTTTGGGAAGGAGCCCGACTACCCAACTACACATGAATCAGGGATTCAAGATACATATAAGCTCTTGTGCTTTGTTTAATAGTTTGAGCAGGAGCCCAACTATCCGACCACACATGCCTGATGATATTTTGACACATGTTAGGGAGTTGGGCACATATATGAACTTTTTTTTTCCTTAGGAGTTCACAAAAGAGCCTGATGTGTCGACAATAAAGAGAAGACATAGGTACTAAAGAAATAAATGTTGTTATATCTCAGATCAAGACAATGCTACAAAAATGTTCAAAATAGAGGCCAACGTCACAACCATAATGACAAAGAAAATATATGCTAGGGTTGAATAACCAAGAGAACCCATTCATTTACAAAACCCTCATTACTATGAAAGGGGAATTGAATATATATTGAGAATACAAATATATTCATAGGGTCTAATAATTATTACCAAGAATATAAAGCCATGAAGCAAAAGTTCACAGAAATAGAGCCATGTATTTTAGTGGGGTTTGAAGATCCATTTGTTTGTATGAAACCCTCGAGAGATAGTCATTAACATGGAATAAATGATGTACATCAAAGCACATAAAATGAGAGCCACAACCTGCATAAACCCAATACATGGGCGCATACAAGATATACAAAGGAAAACTTACCTATAGCAATGTAGGATTTTTATCGGGAGTTAAAGCTTGAAATAACCTTCAACATATACTTCATAAACCCTAATGGGTGCAGTTACCAAACATAAAGAAATTGAAATTGCGCAAAAACAAATACAAGTGCCCTTGACTTTGTCAAGTGGTTGTAACTGAAGAGTTGTGATGGGTTGCATGCCTTGTAGAGGTGTTTTGGGAGTTCTCAAGGAGTTATGAGTAGTTACATGGCTGTTTGGAGTGTTTTTAGGCTGCACATCAATTGGAGAGAACTTTAAGCTTGCATAGCTCCAATTTGAGTCCAATGCATTCCCTTTTCATACATGTTTTTTTTTCAAATCTAACCCAAGGAGATATTTTGCAATTTGGAGGAGAAAGCAAAGGTGGAGTTTCGTTCATGCTCAGATCCATTTTAGTTCCACCTCTTTGTGGATTTGGGCCTTCTATTTAAAGCCTTGCATTGTAGTTATTTTGGAGTTCTTTCTTCCTTGCAAATTTTTGCTACTTTGGCAGAAATAGGCATATTTGTATGGAAATTGTTTATTTTCAGATTTTGTAGCGGCAGTGTTCCTTTGATTTTGAATAAAAGTGGAGATTTCCTTCTCAGATTTGGTGTTATCATTGGTGGTTGTTTGAGTTATAGTTAATTTATGTGGTTTTGCAAACCCTTTAGTTATCTCAGTCATGTATTCATATTGGTGAAAGTTAATTCAATGATTCAGGTTGCATGTTGTGTTATAAATATTTAGTGTTTTAAATTGTGCTAATCTCATACTTCCTTTTTATTAATTTTGTAACTTGGGCCTTCATATTAAGATGGTATTTGATTTGTTCATCTAGGTTGTGAAAGAATAATGATTTTATTTAAAGTTACTGTGAGTTCATTTGTTGTTAGGGTTTTTCTAAAAATTAAAATATTTGGTGCATCACCTTTTTAGTTTTCTTTACAATTTCAAGCAAACCTTCTTCCCATTTTCTCAGTCAAGTTTTAGCTTTAGGTGAGTACCAAAAGGAAGTCATCCTTCTTCAGAGATTGATCTTCACCATAGGCATACCCGCATGCATGAGGATCTTTCCATGTTTCACAAGATTGTTGTGTTTTCAAACTTAGGAGATAAGGGCGCAATCTTAGTGACAACACTTCCCACGGGTGTGTTATATGTCGAGCTCAAGGTCATAACACTCATACATAAAACAATGAAAGAAAGGGGTGTCTAAATAATGCAAACTAGTAACCAATTAATCATATAAATAATTTATGAAGTAAATATAAATCAGGTCTCAAATAGAAAGATAGAGATCATGGAAGTATTCATCAAGTTTATGCAAAACAAGACAATATATATCAAAATGCTTGCACATAAAAGCTAATAAAATGCATGAAGTCAACTCTAATCATTCAAAGTGATATGCAAATCCAACCTAAACACCAAATCATAATGGAAATGTAAGGACATCCAGTGCACCAACATGTGATGAAATAAAAATGGGGAAAATGTATGGGAATGTATCTGGTAAATGTTCACTATGATGGACAATCAAGCTAGGAAGCATCACACCCAAAACCCATCTCTCTCATCGCATTAGGAAGGGGAAAACTTACCTGCTAGGCTTAACAGAGCTTAAGTGTTGAATGGGTGAAGGGATTTCCTCCTTCGCTAATAGTAGAATGACTTATTAATGTAATTTGGAATGAATAAATGAAGGAAGAAGGGTAAGATAGGATGAAATGAAGACCAATTTGTAGATGTAGACAAATAGAAAACTGATATGCAAATTTTAGGACAAGAACGAGTAGTAGACACTATAACTGACTTGCATAGAAAGTTTCAACCTAAAATTCCTGTCGAGAGCGACTTGAAATGTAGGGGGCGACTAGACTCACCCCTTTTTATTGGGAATCAACTTTGATTATCCTAAAAAGAGATGAATGAGGCAGGGATATATAACATACTATTAGATCTTCTTGTAGTCAAATTTGTAACTCCATCACCTGTCACATGCACACAAAAATAGGGAAAATATTGGGAGAAAGGGGTTTACCTTAGTCCAGCCCATGTATAGGAATTAACCTTGAAATTGAATTGAAATTTCATAAAGGAAAAATGTGATGTCAATAGAAAAGGATTGACAAGATGTTATACCTTCACAAGTGCCAAATTGCTCATGAAGATGCTTGAAAGGTGTCTTGATGTAGTATTGACCTTGGATCTAGGATAGGAAGAACATGAATGCCTTCACACATTCTAGGATCTAGACATTAATCCATATCTTCCATGCTTGATGCTTGAATGAAGTTGAATACTCCTTGAATGCTTGAGTTCTTGAATTTTTTTTTGTATTGGATTGGATTGCAATGTTAATGGATGGATTGTAGATGGATCCCAAAATGAGGTACCCTTGCATTTATACCTCTCTTAGCCATTTCAGGGCTCAAAGCTTGAAGGAAGCTGGCAAGGATCTGAAATCCCACTCAAAATCAAAAGACTGGTCTTCAATTTAAGTTTGGGCCCCTTTTGTAGTGTAAGGGGTGCCTCCCAATGTAGAGGGCAAATCAGGCAACCTCATATGCTTTGAAACACCCTTTACAAGGCAATCAAGACTCAAATTCAAATCGAGAGCCATTTTGAAATGAAAATTCTGAAAATGTGCATGAAATTGAGGCATGATCGAGCATAACGAGAATGGAAGCATTTGACACTAAAATAGGGCCTAGCTAAGGACCAAAATTGTAAGTGCTTACAATTTAGGACACTACAAATGTTTTGACCAAAAAACTACACTTTGCAAGTTATTAAAATTTCAAAATCTTAGATGTTCTGGAAAAAATCTTAAGCTCAAATTTTGAAGGTTCAAATGGTGGAATTTGGGTTGCAAATTTCCAAGTGTTAGTGCTCTTAAGCTCTTCAGTTAAAAAATATGAGAGCTCAAAAAATTACTCAACAAAGTTTATGGCTCAAAGTTTAAATATTTCAAATATTTATGGTGGTAATTTTTAAATGCTTATAAAAGCAAAACGGAAGGTAGAAAATTTTAAAACCAAAAGCTAGACAAAAATAGAAAAATCCTAGCAATATAATATTTTGTAAAAGTTGGTTTGATGTTTCAAATATGATTCTATATAATGTAACTACTTTTTCATTTGTAAGAATTGGTTTTTTTTTATGGGTAGGCTATATGCCCCTTATTAATTTTGATTATTTCGTAATCCATCAAATGAATAATTTATCATGAATGTCTCATTTGCCCAACTTTAATAGATTTCCCACAATCCTAATAAAAATCACATTGGCCTAAAAAAAAATTATTATTTAAGATTGAGATATTTTATGCTATTATTTTTTAACATCTATACTCAATACCTATTCAAACATATAATTTTATCAGCTATAAATCTATATGAAATCTATATGTTGAATTAATATACACATGATGTTTTGGTAGAAATTTATATTCTTTTGATTAATAAAGTTATCCGTTGATTTTCATTATATAAAAATAAAATATAAAATCGCCTCACATATCTCTATAATGTATCCAATAAACTATTTTCAACATTCAATTTATTAAAGTATTATTTGAATGCGTTAATGTTTCAGCAATTATTTGATTGGTTCATTTAAAATTGCGTCTTTGACTATGCTAACCTAGATGGCAATTTCAATAATTTAACACACAAATCAATAGATGAGGGTCAAAGTTTTAGATTAAATTAATTCAAAATAGGCAGAAAATTATTCGAATTTTCGCCAATGATAGAATTAAAGATGATAAAAAACAAGTATCAAGCGTAAATAGAAAAGTTAAAGTAGACTAATGAATGGTTTCCAGAATATATTGACTTTCGTATATAAATTGCCTTATAAACCAAATACCAAATCAACCTTTACAACATTATTAAAAATGGTTATCAACTACCATTCTATTAGAAAATAATTGTCTAACAGTTCTAATTTACAAATTTATAATTAAGATTTCCTTCACTCGTCCCTCTCCACCTATAATTAAACTTATAAATCATTCACGATAATGATTCCGTTGTTTTAAAGATAATTATAAAACAACATTAATTAAAAAATTCCACCAAATGATCAGAAACATATGGATCATACACCAAAGAGAGTATTTATTCTTTAATATGAAACAAATATTACGACTGGGTTCTATGAGTGGGTTCTATGAGGGGCTTAAGTTCTATTTTTAAGGAACAGGAGGTCTATTAACAATTATTTTTTTAGGCTACAGTATTAATTGGAATCTCCTGATAGAAAATAGGAGTCCCTACTTTTTAGATCTTATAATTTGAGACAGTGAAAATAGGGTAGGACTGGAAATTGGTTATTTTAACACAAATTTTTATTAATACATAAATTTTGGAAGATAAAAGCTTCCTTAATTTCAGAACTAAACATTTAAGCTGAATTGAAGAATAAAATTCATGGTACTGCTGGCTTTAAAATATTCCTAAAAATCCTCACAACTCCAACTCTATTTTTAAAGAAGCCCCCTCCTATAGAAGCCAACATAAGCATAAGGACAAAAGAACTTTCATATAAATTTTGAATTAAATAAGGGTCAGAATTTGTCCATCATAATAGTAGACAGATTCAGACATTGAAATGTCTGAAAATGAAGTATGGAATTTGTCCCTAATAAGGCTAAAATTATGCAATTAAAAAATATCATTAAACACATATTTCTTTTCCTCTAAATTTTACTTAGAATTAAAAAATAAGCAACAATACCTCCATTAAAAATTCCTAAAGAAATGGTCCTATTCACCGCATGGAATCTTGCCTAAGAATTTGTCATATACACCGCATGGAACCTTGCGTAATAATTTGCCCTAAATTTGTCCTATGTATCAATGTTGATAATTTTTCAGTATTTTAACAGAGTATAAACCATTTACGGTTCCTCGACATTTATATGTTTGATCTAGATGCTCGAGACATCTTTTGGCCTATCTACATTTTCAGGGTCAAGCATATCTCGCATACTGTCAACTGCAATTTATTCACAACCGTTCTGAATAACTTTTTAGAACAAGATATAATCTCTGATTAATCAAGATTCTCAAGATAACGCATATTCTCGTAACAAATTATCAAAAAACTATCGATCTGATTACAACACTTTGAAAACAAGAATCAGAACAAAAGTATCTCAATCACAGGGCGTTCTCAATAATGCAAACTAAAAGCCAAAACGAAATGTGCCACTTGAATACGTAAGCATTGAGCTCATCGTAGTGCGTTCATGCATCATCTAGCCTAATTATCGTCAAGATTTTGGCATTAACTGCCACCAATCAAGCCACGTAATGCCGCTGCTCTGCCACAAGCGTCATCATCACGATATCTTTCACAAGGGTTAAATCATCAGAATATTCATAAGATATATACATTTATAATAATGGCGAAAAGCGAAATTGTGAGTTGTGAGAAGAAAGCAAAGATCCCATCATTTACAGCTGTTTCCTAGAACAAACACCACTCATATCTCTACATCTAATATGGTGAAAAGCCAAATTGGAAGGAAAAGTACAACATCATTTCCAACCATTTCCTCGAACAAACCTTTTATCATTTCATCCACCATAGAGCATTTAGAATTTAATCCTTCATTCCACCACACAGCATTTAGAATTTTGATCCTTCGGATTCATTGAAATCTTCAAACGAATAATAATCTTACATTGATAACTTAATTGAAAATTCTGCCAATCACAGAAAAGCCCATTAACCGTACACCCCATGACCGCCAAAAAAATTTGGGTAATTGAATGTTTGTAGAATAGGTACGCAATGAAAGATATATTTGTTTAATCTCAAAAACCACTAGATTAATACAAGAGTAAAAGCCAAACAAAACAACCCATCATATGCTTGACAAACCAATTATTTGGTAACTAGCTCTAAACAAATGTGGCTGAAAAATATTTCAGAACAGAATCCTACAGCCGTAAAACAAATAACCAGTTGATAACAAGTTGATCAAAAGGTAAAAAATAATCTAGACAACCAATTTGTGCTATTCGCCGCATGGAATCTTGCCTAAGAATTTGTCATATACACCTCATGGATTATTTTTACCTTGTTTTTTACCATGTAAGACAATAAACTAAACAACCAAATGGATTATTTTTACCTTGTTTTTTACCATGTCAGGCAATAAACTAAACAACCAACCACTCTTCAAAATGAAATGAAGGAATGAGGAATTTTAATGATGTCCACGAGAAGCCACAACATAAACACATTTTCATATTTCTTTAGTAGTGGAAGAATACAACAGTCCTCTCAGCCTCTGTGTCGGTTACCATAATCTCAAATCATTTCACAATAGAACAGTAACTTCAAAATTTTAAAATCTAAATCTTTAACATCTGCAAGCAACTTGCTAACCTCAGTATTACAAAAAATTGCCACACTAGACCAAGAATAGTACTTGTATGTTATTCTTCACTTTTTGAAAAATTGGGATACAAAACTGAATCGGATACTATTAGCCATTATCCAGTTCCACGAGACTGGAAATATACCTGTTCACCGTACAATTTGAAAATTAAAAACTACCCTACGGCAGGCATACCTACAAGCTACAGAGCAAAGATTAATACATTGAACAAGCCTTAGCCTTTCTCAGTGAAAATTTATCTGCCGCTAAATATAGGGTTGCAAAATACTATAGCTTTCAGATTTTGAACAGGATTCCTCCATGTGCGGCAAAAAAGGGTGCAAATACAAGTGATTCAACAGCCATAAGCTTGATCAGAATGTTAAGTGATGGTCCAGATGTGTCTTTCAGAGGATCTCCTATGGTATCACCAATTACAGCAGCTTTGTGACAATCAGATCCCTTAGGGCCTAATTCTCTTGCAGCAGCTGATGCCCCAGCCTGTATCAAAGAGCACCGGTAAGACTAGTCAAGCATGGCTTTGACTTCAGCAAACAAAGCATCCGCTCCTAGAAGAAGAAGAAACTAGCAGATACCACACTCAAAATTAGTAAACATTAAGAAATTACCTCTATATACTTCTTGGCATTGTCCCAAGCACCACCAGTGTTAGATGCTGATATGGCAACCTGTAATCCAGGTATCGAATCATCATAAATATGACGCAACTTTAACCCCGGCCAAAGATAAGATTGCAAAAGCTGCAGCTATACTTAAATTACATACCTGAACCCCTGAGACAAGGGCACCAGCGAGTACTCCAGACAAGGTCTCTACTCCGAACAAAATACCAACAATGAGAGGTGTGAGCATCACAAGGGCCCCAGGAGGAATCATCTCTTTCAGTGATGCATCTGTTGATATTTTAACGCAAGTAGCATAGTCTGGTTTTGCTGTTCCTTCCATCAGACCAGGTATGTTTTTGAACTGCCTGCGAACCTCTTCAACCATTTTCAAAGCAGCACTACCCACACTTTTCATCGTCATTGCAGAAAACCAGTATGGCAGCATTGCGCCAACAAGTAAACCGATAAATACTTTTGGGGTAAGGACATCCACTGATGTTATTGCAGCTCGGCTTACAAATGCTCCAAACAGTGCAAGAGACACAAGTGCAGCAGAACCAATGGCAAACCCCTTAACAAAAAAGAAAATCACATTTCCTAGCCATCAATAACAATAAAATAAACTTAACATATAATAGCAGCATTGAAGAAATGAAGCGATCAAAGTACATATCTTACCTTGCCAATTGCAGCTGTAGTGTTTCCTGCTGCATCAAGTGCATCAGTCCTCTCTCGAATCTTATGATTCATGCCAGCCATCTCAGCAATGCCACCAGCGTTGTCACTAATAGGACCATAAGCATCAATAGCCAGTCCAGTTGCAATGGTACTTAGCATCCCAAGAGCAGCTACTGCAATTCCATACATGGCAGCCAAACTGAAGCTCACAAATATTGCAACTGCAATAGCAAAAATGGGAATAATGACCGACTTATATCCCAGAGCAAGACCAAATATGACATTTGTTGCAGCTCCAGTTTTACATGACTGGGCCACTTCTTGAACAGGGCTGCACAAAAATTAAATTAAACAGTTATGCTTCAATAAAAAATATTGAGTGCTAACCACCCTATCAGATCAACAAAAGGCAGACAAAACTCACCTGTAAGCATTACTAGTATAGTACTCAGTAACATAACCAATCACAAGTCCAGCCCATAATCCAATTGAAACACAGAAGAACAGATGCCTGTGTATTTGCAGTAAATAAAAATAAATAAACCCAAAAAATCCAAAAAGTTATGCAAAGAACGGATTTGAATCTGAAACATTATGTACTTGCTAAATATATGGGGATCCTTTACATACCAGTTTTTGACAACTTTGGCAGCACCAAAGTTGAAGATTGTGAAGGTTGATGGCAAAGCAACAAAGCTTACAATAGCTATGCCAATCGTCATTAGTACAGTAGAGATGATAAGCTGCCTCTTCAGTGAAGGTTCAATTTCCTTTGCTGCCTTGATCTCAAAGAAATCAGTTGCGAACAATGTTGTGATTAAGCAAATCAAGATACCCATTGAGCTGATAAGCAGGGGATAGCACATTGAAGTGAAATCATGATTGTTTCCGAATGATGAGATGGATGCCACAACAAGAGCAGCACAGGAGGATTCTGCATAGGACCCAAACAAATCTGAGCCCATGCCAGCAATGTCTCCAACATTATCACCAACATTATCAGCTATAACCTGACGGGAGGCACACAGTAACACTAACATCAATACAAACCCAAATGTAAGAACAAAGAAATTTTTAAAAGCATGCTAACAAAGCAAAGCCTAGACTAGTTGGATTGCCACCCACAAAGAAAAATTCTGTATTTCTATACAATCAAGACTCTAAAATTTGATGCTCTTGTAAATCCATACGACAACAGGCTCTACATAAGTTTTGGGAACATATGATGCATGTGAATTATACTTCAAAATAATTTCAAGTTTAGAAAACTCACTGCTGGGTTCCGTGGGTCATCTTCAGGAATGTTCTGCTCAATTTTACCAACGAGATCGGCACCAACGTCAGCAGCCTTGGTGTAAATTCCACCACCAACTCTTCCAAAAAGCGCCATTGCAGACCCACCAAGACCATAGCCAGTGATGGATTCAAAGAGACCCTCCCAATCATCTCCATAATATATCTTGAAAACATTAATAGTGATGTAAAGCACAAGAAGTCCATTTGCAGCAAGCAAAAATCCCATCACAGCACCAGACCTAAATGCAGTAATGAAAGCCTTTCCAACACCCTTCCTGGCCTCCAATGTAGTTCTTGCATTTGCATAGGTTGCAATCTTCATTCCGAAAAAACCAGAAAATACTGATGTCAAAGCACCGAGCAGAAAAGCTATAGTGCTGAATAAAGCATTTGCAAGAGCAGGCTTGCACATTTTTTCCTTCTGATAAGTACAGGCTTGAGATTTGGTGCTAAAATTTTCCACCGAACCAAGAAACAAAAATATAAGAGCCCCAAAACACACAGTGAATACCCCCAGATATTTGTACTCTGTAAACAGGAAGGATGTGGCCCCTGCATAAAGCAATAACAGAAAAACAGAAACACAAAATCAGTTTTCACTAAACCGGCTTCTATTTTGGAACATAGATTTTCTGCATTCCCAAATAATCAAATCTTTTGAAAGAGTAAGTAAGAATCCTGTTCTAAAAAATGGAGAAAGACAGGAATGTACAGTTTGATTTCTAAGTCTTTGAAGCACTCTGCAAAATGGCTATTTGTTTGAAACCTTGCCTGAGAACACATTACGAGGAAAGACAGAATCTGATCTCAAGTAGGCAAGAAAATTTTCATCTTGTAGAAAACACCAAAAGAAGAACAAGTGTAGATAATATTACTGAAAAGGCATTCTTGTTAACAGTCAATCAAGCAGATGATGAGAGAAAATGCAGTTAAAGACCCCTTCAAAATAAGACTGAATAAAAAAAACAGCAAGCCAAAGCAGCACGTTACATAGTGTTTCCTAAAATGCCCATAAATCTCTTGTGATAAAACCACAAAAATCAATCGTGGCCAAAGGTAGTTAAAACTCATCAAAAAGAAAAGCTCGTAACAAATAATAGAACACTATCTACAGTGCATCTTGGAACAAGAAAAACCTCATAAGAATTTTGCAGCTAAACCCAAGTTAAAGCATCTGTCCTCCAAATTCAAATATCCCCTTTTACAACCCAACTCAGAAAATTTTCATGCCATAGATCAACAAAAACACCATTGATACATATAAAACAATACAAATTAAATATTCCATTTGCAAGTATATACAGTCACACTGATAAATAACTCAACAAAAAGTAAACAAAGGTCAATACCAAAAAAACGTTTATTTGTACAAGCGAACCATATTAATTCAAATTTTTGACTTGGTGTACAGATAACTATACAAAGAAAAAGTAAAAGATAACAAATTTATAAATACTATATATACTCAATGAACAATTAACTTGTGAATCATACTTATATATCCAACTTCGATAAAAATCTAAAAGATTCCTGTAAAACCTAACTCAGTCGACATCAAAAAGCAATTAAACCAGAAACACTACTTGACTCAAAAACTACAAAGTTGAATACCGATAGCAATATCACAATTTGACTTGCTGTGGAAAATACGTCCTACTTATCAGAAACACTAGATTAACATTGATGAGGAAATCAATCTCAAAAATCTATGAAAATCGAAAAACCAATCCTTGACAGCAAGGTTGCATGAACAATTAAACAAATAGCTAACTATCTTTACGCTCCCATATGAAATATTTCATAAATACAGAGACGTTTCCAATAAAATACTAGAACATAAAAACTCAATTATAAAGGACCAAAAGCACATTAACAAAATTTGATAATTTAAAAGTAGAAATAAAATCCTGATATAAATATAAAAAGCCGCACGCAAACAAAAAAAAATTACAGACAGAAAAAAATTAAACAATAACTAAATACTAAAAATTCAAATCTTGCTATAAGATCGCAAATAAAGAAAAATTCTCTAGTATCACTAAATCAACAAAAGAAGCATACTGAAAAACTAATACATAAAATACAGACTCCAAAAAAATTCTGAGCTCAAAATACACAAAAAAATTCCAAAATATTGTTTTAATAAAGAAATTTTTTCTAATATCATTAAATCAACAAAAGAAGCATACTGAAAAATTAATACATAAAATACAGACTTCAAAAAATTCCTGAGCTCAAAATACACAAAAAAAATCCAAAATATTGTTTTAAAAAAACTTAAGATTTATATATATACAAAACAAATCAGAAAAAGCAAGGGATGAAAAATCAAAACTTGTTGATATAACCTAAATCAGAATGGTCAATTCCCTGCAACTCTATCTACAGTATACTATAGCCTAGATGTATCCCAATGCTGTAGCAGTAGGTCTGCGCCGCTTAAAAATATGCAAATAATTCGTTTCGTACAGGCTTGTGCTAAAGCAAAATCATGAAAGCCGAATACTAAAAGCCAAAAAGGAACATAACCTATATTTTTTTCAACAAAAGGTACAAAAGCAAATCCCTGATCTCAAACTGGCAGCCATAGCATAAAACCCCGCAGTATGACAAAGTCGCAAACGAATACAAATTCCAACAACAAACAGGGCAAATGCCACATTACCGAAGAGATAAAAACTTCGGCAAAACAGAAGCCTTTTTTTACCTTCCGAGATGGCGTTCTGGATCTCTGCACATTTCACAACAGCCTGGCGACCGTCAATTCCCTCCTCGTCGGCCTCATCCAGCAAACGGTCATTGTAACCGTTGGACGCCGTGGAGGGCTTCACTTTAACTTTAGAAACCAGCAGCCATTGCAGCAATGCAAACCCTATTCCAATGACAGCCGACACTGGAATCAGTATTTCCGTAAGCGTTTCACTGAGCAGCGGACCCTCCATTGCTGAAAGCCCTCCACAGCTTCTCAAACCTCCTCCTTCGCTTCAAACCAAGGTCGATCAGATCCTCAAACACCTTATACAAATGTGATTTCCTCCGCGTAGTATTTATTATTAATATAGCCTTCAAACTCCAGAACCCCAAATCCTGAGTTGAGGTAGGGCCCAAATCCCGAATAGAATTTTGGGTAAAACTGATAAATCAATGCTAAATCGGCCCACTTTTCAACAACCCATAAAACTCAGGGTTTTCATTGTCCAGTGCAGTTTTGTATTTATCGCGCCGTGTAATCAACTGTTTGTTATGCTACAAAACCGGTGGGCCCTCTGAGACACATCATGATTGAGGGTCTTGCGGATTTATGTGACATTATAAATCGGCATTAATCGAGGAGCCTGAGTTCCGCCTCTTCTGATTAGGATTTTCAGGCTCCCTGATTTTGGGGAAGGGGGAATGATAATTATGAGGTGGGGCATGCTGACGTGGCATCCTAACTCTAGGACAGTTCTTGGGCTTGGGGATTTTGTGTAGAGATGTGGTTATCCTTTGCCCTAGGGACTTTGAATTAAATGCATGAGAATCAAATGTAGGGCCCACTTCGGGGTGTGGGGCCATAGGAATAATGTAAATAAAACCAAAGAAGGCTTCTCTGTGGGGCCCGCCAGTCCAATGAAAGGGTAGGAGAATGATGTGGTTTGTGGGGAAAGGATAAGGGAATGCTGTGGTGCATTACAAAGGGAGGGGGGAATATTAAGTATGATAATATATTTTAGCTTCAACATAGTTTACCATAATTTTTATTTAGCTGATTACTAGTTTTTGAATTGTTAAAACTATTATTGAAGTTAGGAATATGAAAATTTGACATTTTAAACTTTAAAAATACTATAAAATAATAGAATTTTAGGTTGGAAGTGATTTGGATAGAATTAAATCGAGGTTGGGAGTGGATTGGGTAGAATAAATATTTCCTTGTCATATGAGGTTGATATAATTTTTATTTAGCTGATTACTAGTTTTTGAATTGTTAAAACTATTATTGAAGTTAGGAATATGAAAATTTGACATTTTTAACTCAAAAAATACTACAAAATAATAGAATTTTAGGTTGGAAGTGATTTGGATAGAATTAAATCGAGGTTGGGAGTGGATTGGGTAGAATAAATATTTCCTTGTCATATGAGGTTGATTTCTATTACATCAAGTAATTTGAGTTCTTAATTTCAATGGTAGTTATAACAATGAAATAATGTTTGTCCTCTCAAAAAAAAGATTCTTTTTAAGCTAGTGACCTTATGATTTTTTATGTTTCTAGGAATTGTAAGTATTTTTTTTTCCCCTAAAATAATAATGTAAATATAAATTTAAGAGAAATATTTTAAAAAAAAAAGAAATATACAACTATGGGGAATATTTTAGTTACTCTAATTTGTTCATTTGTACAATTTGAATTGCAAGAGTTATAATTGTAGACACCTAAATTTGGTTAGGTGTATTTTAATCAATCATAAGGTAATTTTATTAAATCAAATGGACCGATTTAATCAAAATGGACTAAATTTCATCAAATCAGAGGATCAATTAATAAATATATCGATTAATTAAATATAAGCCTAAAAGGGATAAATCTAAGCTATATAATTGATTTAGTCAATTAATTGTATAGTTTAAAATAAAAAATCCAAATCAACATATTCCTTACATGACTAATTTAATTAATTAAATCATTATTTCTTTCAACAAAGGGGACAAGAATTTGAACAACCAATGAGAATCAAGTATTGAAAGCACATGGATCACTCCAAACTTTGCAATCTTGATCAGTCATTTAATCTTCAAAATCCTCACCACTCAATTTGTCCCTTTGTCCCAACCTTTGAGACCACCATTTAAATGGTCTCCCCATTTGAAACCATTTGAAATCCTTTAACTCAACCAAGCTTTGATCATGATCAACTTAACTCTACTCCCTACCCTTGAGAAATCCTATAAATACCAAGCATTTTGAGAGCATTAAGAATCCTAGACATTCATGAGCAATCACATCCTTATTCTAGAAAATTTTGTCAAGAGCATATCATTGGAGAGCATAATTGAGCATAATTTGAGCAATATTGAATGAAATTGCATTGCAATTTGAGAGTTGTGAGCTAGATTAGGCATTACCATACACAAATTCTCATTCTAGGACTGCCACTAATGGAGATTAAGGTTGAGAGCTTCATTAGCATGCTTAGTTAGAGAGTCATGAAATGTTAAATGTTATTTTGTCAATTATTTGCTTTAAATTAGACTTTTGATTCCATAAAATTGATAGGTTGCACCTTAATTTCATGAAGCTATAGTTTCTATATACACAAATGGCGCCCACTATGGGGCTTTAGGCCTCTAATCTCCATTTTTCTTTCATTTTTGCATATTTTGTATGTTTCTTGTATATTTTGTAGGTTGCAGGCAAAGCGTTGAGTACCACACAAATCTTCACGCTTGTGCACATCAAAGTCGCACTTACACCAGTTCATTCACCATGTACAGACAGTGAAATCACGCCTTTGACTGCCAATTCATGCGCACCATTAGTCAAATCACGCTTACAAACTTTCTTCTACCGCGTGCTATGTTTTATGTCGTGCATTTTCTGCTGCCTTTTCTCACCTTTGCATGTTATCTTGCACTTGTAAATGCTTGAAGTTGTGCTTAATTACTTTTTAAATAACGCTTACAGTGCTTTAAAGTTGCGCGTAGACAATAGTAAAATTACGCGTATAAGTTGTTAAATGACGCTTAAGGTCCTCTATGTTTTTTTAGTTGCAGATTAAAAAATCATAATTATTAATACTGTATTTTGTTTTTTCTACAGATGAACATGCATCCTAAGGTATAGAAACCAGAGAAAAGAATCTGCAAAGAGAGCAAAGAGGTAAGGGTTCTAAACAAAAATGCAAAGGAAACCTTTAATGCCATTATTTTGGAAAATTTAGAGAAAGAACATTATATGAACATTTTGTTAAAGTTAGTAATGCTTACAAAAGAAAATTTCCAACTCTAAATTAATTGCATTCCTTAAGTTCCTTAAACATCATTTCTTGTAAAATTTGAAAAGGAGCTTGATTTTGTTTTCTCTTCACTTTGTTGGCTCTGTTGACTAACTTGTTGGAGGAGACAGGGAGGGAACGATCGCCACTAGGTGAGTATAAGCATGCAAAAAAAAGCAAAAAAATCTTCAAAAATGTGCCTATCCTTTGCTATCTACATGGATAAGGTATTTTTCTAAACAAGCTTGCATTGCTTAACTTGTGGCAATTTCAAAGTTCCAAAATCTAGTAATTAGAGCCTATTATTGTTCACTCAAGGAAAACATTAGGTATGTGCTCTCAACTTTTTGAAGTTGATCAAAAAGCCAAAAGTGTTGGAGTTGAGTGATAGAAAGAAAGGCGGTAATTGAATCAAACACTTCATTTATAAAAACCTCCTTGTTAAGAGGTTCAAAATTTACAACTTTGTGTTTGAAGTGTTTGGAATTGGAAAAAGTAGTAGGGATATGCTCTTCACTCTTTGAGTGAATCAAACTCCCCAACCTGCTTGATTCGATTCAATCATTGTTTTCTATATGAACATGCTAGATCTTTAGAGGGCATGCCTCCTGAGAATAGCCTTACAAGGACAGCGAGAGGGAAAGACCCAAGTGGGAGACAATCACTTTAGCCATGATATACATCCAATCCACTATATTATAAATGCATTTATCCTCAAAAGGATCGAATGACAAATAGGTGCTAAGAATCTTCACCTCCTCTAGTAGTCCTTCGGGATTGCGCAAAATTGTGTTTTTATGCGTGTGGGAGACCCTTGTCAAGATGGTATAAGAGAATTTTCACTTGTTTGAACGGATTTAAATTTATCAACCCTGTTAAATTAGCAAGCCTAACTTTTTAAAGTCATGATTAAGAGCCAAAATTGACCTTAGGTAGCTTTCTTGGAAGATATTCTTGTTTTGACCAGTTATAATGTATGAGAATATACACTTTGTGTTGTTTAAGGTATAGAAACAATTTGATGTGTGTGTTGTGGTTGTTTCTAAAATTTTCAAACAAGAACATCCTGAAATATGATCAAAAAAACTTTTAACTTTTAAAAATCATCAAAAACGGTGACAGATACCTTTTACCTCACGAAGTTGCTCCTACAACCATTCTTTTCACGCATGTCAGAAGTCCTGTTGTGCTTGAACAACTCAAGTTCTGCTTACCAGGTGTTAAGTTGCGCATAGTCACTCTCCAAGTGACACGTACAGATCTAAAGTGTTGCATGCTAACAATCAAACGCCGTGTACTATCTACTGAAGTTGCATGTAACTACTTTCTAGTAAGCACGTAAGAAACATTCAAGTCTCGCGTACCAACAAGCAAAGTTGCACGTAGAGACTAAGATAGAAGAACAAGGGGGTATCTTCTGAGGATTTGAAAAAATTGACTTACATATTGGGATACCCATTTGGACATTCTACATGTTCATCACTTTACATTGATCAGAATCCCTCATCTTTGAACAATTCAAAAAAATCATTTAGGGATTGATCAACAGGGGATAAAAGCCAAGAAAAATATTGATTTATGCTCATGTCGGCTTTCACCCGATTGCATTACATAAAGTCTACCTTGCAGTCAGACGATACTTATCTCAGGCAATAACTTCCTTTTCCAAGCAATTCCTTTACTTCTTTACATCAAACGCACGAACCAACAAAAGAGGTAGAACCAAACAGGATGGCTTTTCCTTTTGGAAATATGGATCCCGACCTCATTAACCTCGCCAACAAAGACAACACTAACAATAATGAAAATGGTGAGGTTAACAACAATGGGGCTAATTGATTAGGAATTGACCCTAACAACCAAGGGGTAGATAATAATAATGGAGTTAATATTGACCCTAATGATGAAGAGGCTACCGAAGAAAAAATTAACGAAGCGGTACAAATCTCGTTCTTCATGAAACTCATGGAGAAAGTATTGGAAAAAGATAGGGAAAAATACTTCCTAGACCTAACACAAGCATGGACTAAACTCCCTCATAATTATGATGTTGACAAGTTAAAGCAAAAAGAAGATGAAACCAACCCTATCGACATTATGAACAAGCAATTTAAGCTATTCCAAATACAGTTGGACAACATGAAGAAAATGGGGGCTCCTAAAACCTTCTCTATCGAAGCATTATGTCTATTTCCATTTGATAAGATCTTAATTATGGTTCCATTCCCTAGTAATGTTGTTTTTCCTAAGTATGATAAATACGAAGGAGCATTTGATACCCAAGATCACTTAAGGGAATTTTGTGCGTTGAGCTTGGAGTTCATGCATGATACAATTTATTTAATGAGTTTATTCCCAAGAAGCCTTGGAGGAATGGCGATGAAGTGGTTTTCCAAATCACCCTCTGGTATTCACACTTTTGAGGAATTGGCTTCCAAATTTGTGACACACTACTCGTACAATACTAAACATGAAGTCACAATGATCAATTTATGTAATACCAAACAATGTGAGGGAGAAGGATTCTTTATTTTCCTACAAATATGGAGAGCGGTATTTTCTAGATACCCTCAAAGCATGCCTGAAAAGGAAAAGATGGACATCTTCATCAATAGCTTGAATAACGAAATGAACTATTGGTTGAGATTACAATGCCCGCGGTCTTTCCAAGACTTGATTGAGAATGGAGTTACTACGAAGGAAGTATTAGTAAAAAGTGGAGAACTTAAACTCTACAAGGATAACAAAAATACTAATAACAATACTTCCAACAGCAACAATAATATGACTCCTCCTAACAACAACTAGTTTTGGATGAAGAATAATAATAAGGGTGTGGTTAATGATGGAGTTGTGGAAGCAAACAACTTGAATGCCACTCCATTTAATCTCACGAGAGGATCCAATCAAGTTAATAATGTAAATCAAGGACCCAATTAGGTTTGCTCAAACAATAACAACAACAAAAACTTTGGGAACAATCAAGATGCTAACAAGCCTAAAACCTTCTTTGCTCCATCGCCTAAAATGAAGTTCACAATCTTGGGTAAACCACTTGAAAATGCATTGAGAACCCTCATTGTGAATAAGATTATTGACTTACCTAGGGCTCATCCCTACGAACCACAAGTGAAACCCTCTTGGTGGAGTGAGTCAAATCATTGTGAATTACCCTTTGATATTCGCACTTTTGAGGAATTGGCTTCCAAATTTGTGGCACACTACTCATACAATATTAAACGTGAAGACACAATGATCGATTTATGTAATACCAAACAATGTGAGGGAGAAGGATTCTTTCTTTTCCTACAAAGATGGAGAGCGGTATTTTCTAGATACCCTCGAAGCATGCCTGAAAAGGAAAAGATGGACATATTCATTAATAGCTTGAATAACAAAATGAACTATCGACTGCAATTACAATGCCTACGTTCTTTCCAAGACTTGATTGAGAATGGAGTTACTACGGTGGAAGTATTAGTAAAAATTGGAGAACTCAAACTCTACAAGGATAACAAAAATACTAATAACAATACTTCCAACAACAACAATAATAGGACTCCTCCTAACAACAACCGGTTTTGGACGAAGAATAATAACAAGGGTGTGGTTAATGATGGAGTTGTGGAAGCAAACAACTTGAAGGCCACTCCATTTAATCTCATGAGAGGATCCAATCAAGCTAATAATGTAAATCAAGGACCCAAGGTTCCCTTCAAAATAACAACAACAACAACTTTGGGAACAATCAAGAGGATAACAAGCCTAAACCCTTCTTTTCTCCATCGACTAGAAGGAAGTTCACAATCTTGGGTGAACCGCTTGAAAATGCATTGAGAACCCTCATTGAGAATAAGATTATTGACTTACCTAGGGCTCATCCCTACGAACCATAAGTGAAACCCTCTTGGTGGAGTGAATCAAATCATTGTGAATATCATAGAAATCGAGAACATAAGACAAATGATTGCATGCACTTGAAACATGTGGTGCAAGACCTTATTGATAATGGTGTGATTAAAGTGGAAGGACCTCAAAACAATGAAGATAACACAACATTCAAAACCCCTTTCTTCAAGCATGAGAAAGGAGAATCTTTAAACGCTAACAACATAGGTAACAATGGAAACAACTCAAGAGATAATAATAAAGTTAATTTTACCCATAGTTATTATAATACTATTAATGCCCTATCCGGACATGATAGTACTATTACTGTTGTGGTAATAAATGAACAACCTAACAAGGAGACCTCTAATGTTGCTACTATGGGGAAAGCAACAAGAATTACCCTACAAGGAAGTGCCCCTAGAAATTTTGGTCCTACACAAGAAACTACTTTGGCTAAACAAGCATCTTCTCCAACAAAGCCTTATAGTCTAGTAGATCAATTACAAATACTCCAGCTCAAATTTTCATTTTGGAGTTATTGAAACTTTCTCCCAATCATAAAGAAATCTTGGAGAAAGTTCTTGTGGAAACTATCGTTCCTGAAAATTTGGAAGAAGAAAGGTTTTCAAACATGGTGGGTAATCTCATAGCACCTCATTGCTTATCATTTTCAGAGCAAGATGACATGTCCATAAACGATCCTCAAAATATCCCCTTGCATATAAAGGTTTTGATTCAAAAACACTGTGTTAAAAAAGTCCTCATTGATGGAGGAGCTGGTCTAAACATTTGTAACTTGAACCTAGTCAAAGCTTTAGGATTATCCGAGTCATCTATTGATCCCAAGAAACAAATCACTATAAAATATTATGATGAGGAGGAAAGATCTTCTAAAGGAGTGGTATTTTTTCCCATTCAAGTGGCTCCTATCAAGAAAGATACCATTTGTCAAGTCCTTGACATGAAATTAACTTATAATATTTTATTGGGAAGGCCATGGATTCATGAGATGCAAGTAGTGCATTCGACCTATCATCAATGTATCAAGTTTTCATACATGGGTGAAGAAATAACTATTGGAGGAGATTTAAATCCCTTTCAATATTGAAATATGGTGAAACCTCTTCATGAGTTATTTATTCCACATAATAAGGAAGGAGTTATTCCTAGTGTCATCATTGAAGAAACCAAAGAAGAAGGTCCTAATTTGACATTCAATGCTACATCTACTTCAAGTCCTAATGAAACTAACTTACCTACATCAACTAAGGTAAAAGAAAAAGTTAGTTATGAGGGTCAAAGTTCCAATGCAAATTTAGTAAAAGTGCCTACACCAAAGGAAGAAATTTCGAGACCTTCTAAGGATGAAAGAGAACAAACCAAAAAGGAAAATTATCAAAAGATGAGTGAGATGATGCATAAATTTGAAAAATAATGCAAAATCAATTCAAAAGGAGTGGGGTGATATTTTGTTTCCCTATTTGACTTACCTACTTCCCCAAAGATACATGGGAAACCTTGAAATTCACATCCACCTCAAAAATACAACTCTCATTTTATGTGAGAGAGTGACCAATCGACCATGAAAAAAGAAGATAGTGAAGTTTTAAAATGGCTTTATATAGATGAGGATAATTCAAATGTTCCCATTGAAAGAGTACAACATGTCACCATCCAAACTGATCAATATGGCAAGGGATTTCAAATAATGCAAAAAATGGGGTACAAGGGAAGAGGACCCTTAGGAATAAAAAATAAAGGCTTGCTAGAACCTATCCAACCTCCTTGGAGGTCAAAGGATGAAAAATCAGGAATAGGGTATCAAGAGAAAAGAGTTGGTTCAAGCTCTATGCATGATTCTTATGAGCATGTACATATGTTAGAATCCGAGAGTGAAGATGACTCCAAAGAATATGAATGGGACTCCCTATCTGAAGTTTCTTGTCACGATAAAGAGGTAGATGTCATTCATACCTATGCTACTATACCTAATGCAAGAAATCAAACCAATATGGATCAAGGGTTGACTTCTAGACATGTGTCATTTGTTTCTCAAGAATAAAATGTAGGACAAACATCTAGTGACAATCAATGGATAGGTGAACCTTGGGTACCTTCGTGGGGAGGGGGGGTTGATTCAAATGTTAGATTTAATCCACACATATTCTTTCCCATGGAAATCCATGAGGATTCTAGTGAAGAGAATTTTGATCCAACTTCTATGGAACACCTCGAACAAGCACATGTTATTGACTTGAGCGATACAAAGACGAACCCTCAAATGAAGTCATGTCATTGAACCCTGCAAATGAAAACTTACCTAATGAGTCCTTATCCCTTATTCATCCTGAGCTTATTGATTGGGACTTAACCGAACTTAATGACTTACTCTATTTTCCCAATGACAATGCTATGGCCCAATACCTTAATGCGGTTGAGCCATCTTCCACCAATGAATTCAATCTAAACACGATGATGGAGGCAAGGGTCCAATCTCTTAATCCACAAGATAAAAGTGAAAAAATTAAAAAAATGAAAAAGGTCTAGTGGTGAAAACCACCATGTGGCAGTACTAGACACCAAAAAGGTAAAAATAAAAGATGTTTCCAAAGGTGAAAACCCAATTGTGGCACCCAAGGAAGAGAGATTGGATACTTTACCTAAACATGAATAAGAGAGATCTCCTATCCTAATTGAGCCAATATAAAAATTCAACATTGGCACAGAATCAAAACCTACATTCATTCATTTAGCAACATCATTGACTCCAACAGAAAGAAAGGATTTCATTGAATTCTTTCAAGCAAAGCAAATCAACTTTGCATGGTCGTATGCATATATGCTTGTATTGGATCCAAGTTTCATAATAAACCACCTTAATGTGAGGCCCAACGTAAAACATATGAAGCAAAAGTTGAGATAAATGTATCGTCATATGGCTTTGTTGGTTAAGGCAGAATTGGAAAAGTTACTAAAAGTTGGCTTCGTAAGAGTCATAGCTTATGCAGAATGGATTTCCAATATTGTACCTGTTACTCATGAAAATCCATTCGAGTATGCACATATTTTAGATATCTTAACCTTGCTTTTCATAAGGATGATTTTTCATTACCTAGCATTGATGCTATAGTGGATTTGACAGCAGGACATTCCATGTTTTCATTGATGGATGGATTTAGTGGCTACAATCAGATTATAATTGCACCTAAGGATCAAGAAAAGACCTCTTTCACTTGCCCTTGGGGTACGTTTTGTTGGAATGTTATGCCCTTCGGCCTTAAAAATGCTGGGGCAACTTATCAAAGGGCAATGAAAACCATTTTTCATGACATGATGCATACCTTTTTAGAAGATTATGTGGATGATATCTTAGCAAAATCACATAAAAGAAAAGACCATATACCTATCTTAGAAAATATTTTTACAAGATTGGAGCAATTTAAAGTAAGGTTAAATAAAAATAAAATGTACATTTAGTGTTCAATCCGACAAGCTATTGGGCTACATAGTTTCAACAAAAGGGATAGAAGTGGATCTGGAAAAAGTGCAAGCAATCATGGAAATGGAGACACCCAAAAACATTATTCAAATGAGGTCACTCCAAGGAAGACTTCAATCTATTAGAAGATTCATTTCTCAATTAGTGGAAAAGTGCCACTCTTTTACCCAATTGCTACGTAAGGATACTATTTTTAAGTGGGATGATGAATGTGAACAAGATTTTACCCCATTGAAGACATACTTGGTAAATCCACCAATTTTGATGCCTACCATCAAAGGAAAACCCTTACTATTATACATTTCAGCAACATAGAGATCTTTAGGGGTTTTATTGGCACAAGAGGATGGTGAGGGTAAAGAAAGAGCCATTTATTATTTAAGTAGAACCTTGATCAAGTATGAGTTGAGTTATAGCTTCATGGAGTGGGCTTGTCTAGTGGTAGTTTTTGCCTCCTAAAAACTATGACATTACATGTTGATGCACAAGGTTAAGTTGATTGCCAAAATTGATCCATTAAAGTATTTGCTTAGCAAAATAGCCCTTACAGGAAGAATTGCTAAATTATGGGTGATGGTATTAAGTGAATTTTACATTGAGTATGTGGACCAAAAAGATATCAAGGGACAAGTCATAGCTGATCAATTGGTTGAAAATCCTTTAGTTTCTACTCATCCTATTCAGGTAGAATTTTCAGATTTAGAGATAGTAAATGTGGAAGCAAAAGCATGGAAATTATTATTTGATGGATCCTACACTTAGCATGGTTCAGGAGATGGAATTCTATAGATTACACCACAAGGATACACCATTCCTAAGTCCTACAAACTTTTTTTCCCTTGTACCAATAATATTGCATAATATAAAGCTTTAGTCATAGGCATTAAAATGGCTTTAGAATGGAACGTCACAGAACTGCAAGTATATGGGGATTCACAATTGGTCATCAATCAAATTAATGATGAGTATCAAACTAAGGATGACTAATTGATGTTGTATAAAAGGATGGTAGATGAATGGAAGAAATATTTTGTCTTGATCACATTTGAGAAAATCCCAAGGGATAAGAATAGAGCAGCATATGCTATGGCTACTTTGGCCTCCTTACTTCAAATGCCTGATTAGAATGCTAGGTACAAATTCTTGGTGGAAGAGTTGGTGAAACCTTCTTTTGACCTATCTAGAACTCAAATCATTTGTCTTCTAAATGGACATGACTCACCTTGGTACGGACCAATTTTTACCTATCTAAAGACCAAGTTTTACCTTTAGACCAAACCTGCACCCAAAAAATGACACTTCATACGCCAAAGGGCACGTTACACTATCCTATCTGACACATTGTATTACAAAAGTCTTGACAAAATGCTACTTAGGTGTCTAGAGGACAAGGAATCAAAGTTAGCTTTAGGAGACGTTCACGAGGGTATTTTTGGGTCTCATTTGAGTGGGTTAAACCTAGCCAAGAAAATCCTTCGTATGGGGTATTTTTGGAAAACCTTAGAAAAGGATGCTTGCCACTTTGTCAAAGTATGTTCAAAATGCCAATATCATGGAGACATGATTCATGTGCCTGCACAATAATTACACACGTTCATTACACTATGGCCATTTTACTAATGGGGATTTGATCTTATTGGAATGATTTACCCACCTTCTTCCAATTGTCACAAATACATCATAACTGCAACATAATAGTTTTAAAAATGGGTAGAGGTCGTGCCATTGACAACTGCCATGGAAAAAAAAATTTCTATGTTCATTCTCAATCACATCATTTGTAGATGTGGTATTCCTCGTGCTATCATCAAAAACAATGGAAAACAATTCAAGAATAAAGATGTGGATGAGTTATGTGAGACCTTTCATATCACACATTATTCTTCCTCCATTTATTATCCTTAAGGAAATGGACAAGCCGAAGCTAAAAATAAGAATATCCTCAAAATATTGAAAATATCGGTTGATAATTCAGGAAGAGATTGGCACATGCAAATAAACCCGCCATTGTGGGCCTACATAACAAGCATTTGAATAGCAACAAGAGCAACACCTTTTTCTTTGGTTTATGGGGCAGAAGTTGTTCTACCTTTAGAGGTTGAGATCCCATCCTTAAGAGTCTCATTGCAAGGATTGATAAATGATGAGGATTATAGGGTTGCACGCCTTCAACAATTGGAATTGTTGGAAGAACATCAAACACAAGCTTATGAACATTTGAAAGTGTATCAAAACAAAATCTCAAGGAACTATAACAAACATATCAAACCTAGAACATTTCAAGTGGGAGACTTAGCATTGAGAGAAAACCCTAAAAATCATGCAGAGAGAGAAAAGAAAGGAAAATGGGAGGCAAATTGTCTTGGACCTTTTGTGATTACTTATTCTTTTGGAATGGGGAAATACAAGCTAGCTGATTGTGAAGGTGATGAGTTGCAAGAACCTATTAACAACATCCATTTAAAGAGATTTTATACCTGATTAGACGAAAGAGTATAGGTTGAAAAAGTATCGGGCGAGAGTATCCAATGAGTTTAGCATCATTCTTTGTACATGAGAAAAGTTCAAAAATCCAAAAACATGAGAAAAGTTCAAAATCCAAAAAATGAGAAAGATCAAAAATTCAAAAAACAATGGAAAAGTAGAAAAGAAAAAAAGAGGAAAACAGAGCATGAAGAAAGAAAAAACATTCAAAAAATAAAAAAATGGTTGTCTTGGTGAAAACCTAGCAAATAGGCACCTTGATGATATTAACAAAAAAATGGAAAATAAGAAAAAAATTAAAAAAATTGAAAAGTGCCTTGGTGAAAACCTAGCAATAGGCGCCTTGGTAGAAAAAAAAGAGAAAAAGAGCAATAAACTTTTTGATCCCTTAGGTCTTACCTAGTTGCATTTGTACATATTGCCTTTTCATCATCTCATTTGTATATCCTCATTGCATCCATCATTTGTGCATAGTCCTAATAAAGTCTCTGAGCTGCATTTTCTTATCATTGTCACATACTTTATTAATACATGGTTTCATATTGACTTGGGGGAAAAGCATTGGTTTTGATACAAACAGATTCGAACATGTTACTTTTTGGTCACATGACCTGAGAGATTTTCAGAACTTCAGAGGAGAGATATTTTTGAACCTTTGGTGGATATCATTGTTCAACCCAAGCATTCGATCTTACAACTTGATCCTTGAGCTTCACGACTTTATTATCAGGATTAAAAATTTGACAAAACCTAAATGATCATAATGAATGGAATTCTATTGAAAATCTTGATACAATACAAAACACTTGAATTTTTTTATAATATTCATTGCATCATGTTATTTTTAGCTAATTGATGATGTTTTGGCTAGGTTGGCGATGATGAAGACATGATATTTTTCTTGATTTTCTGTGACTGTTTTGAGGAAGATCCACCAACCTATCTGAATTCGTCTAAGGACATGGTCATCAAAGAATAATTGAGGACATTTATGTAGGACGGAGGGTTAACCTTTGTTTTTTTACACAAACGGATACCTTGGATATTTAGATCTTCCATATCTTAATACGAAAATCCAATTGGAACACTGAATCTGATGAAACCAGTATTTAGACTCCCATAGTTGATTATTCAACTAGTGAGGGTTGTACTAGTTTCTAATGGTTAAAAAATCTATGACAACGATATTCATATTATCATGATGAGGTTATCCATTCAGTGATAATTGTACTTGCTCCTAGTTACGGAAAGCTCAATGATGAAAATATGTCTTCTTTTGCATTTATTTCGCAAAGACAAAAGTGAGTGATAGTTGAATTTCATGCTTATATTAATTTCATTTAGAGGATTTCCTAAGTTCAAGGGGGTTAATTAATCTAAAATTTGATATCTTTATCTTGATTCACATCAATCAATAACGAAGACTTTCTTGTGCATTTATCATTGCATTCATTAAACTTTTATCATTATTTACATAAGTTATACATCATTACATCATTATTCATTATCCAAAGTACATTAAACATTTCATCATTCACATAGGTGTGTTTCATTGAAATATTTCATTATCAAAATAAAATAATAATAATAATAATAACATGAATTCATCTAAATCCATTGCATTGCATTTATCATTAAGATTGCACCCATCATAAATTAAAAAGCATATAGAAATAGATTTGCATACATATTCATCCATCTAGACTATGTCATACATAAGGCACTGCATCCATAACATGTATAAATAAAATGCATAAACATCATATAGAATAATAACATCAAAGAAAGTCTATTTTATATCATCAAAGTAATCAATTCATCATAAATATGAATCAAATGTCTGACATAATCAAAGATACATCATCTCAAAATGGTACATCAAAGTCTTGATCAAATCAACATCTGATACAATACATATGATCCAATGATGATATCAAAATCAATCATGACCCGCTAGGGGCACCTAGTACATCTCCTGTCCCTGAACCACATGCACCATCTGGATCTTTTTTTGATGATTTATCCTATGTAGTGGGAGGTACTTGACTGGTACTAGATATACTTGGCCTTTGTGCCATCATAGTTATAAACTGTTGCATCATGCTAGCCACTTGATCTATCTTGCTAGTGATTGTAGCCAAACCAGTCTGTAAACCCTGTACATCCTACTCTAACCTGGTGATAGTTGTATGCACCCTAAAATGGTCGCCTAGACTTTGGGCTCCATTTATCATTTTATCAATTTATCAATTTCTGAATCAATGCTTTGGAACATTTTCAATTCAAATCAATTTCCTTGATCAAATTGTAATTAATTCAATTATTCAATTATTTCAATATTTCCTAAGGT
>MU223763.1:657893-669515 GCA_018584345.1 Thuja plicata
ACATTAAATCAGTTAATGGTTTGTATTGTCATTGATGTCAACTTGATATCATCTGTATGGTCATGTACATAATGCCAAAGACTTTAGAGAATCAATGGAATAGAGATTATGCTTTCAGCAATGCATAAAAGCCAAGTATTGACTAAGTGATAGAAAACACCGACGGAGTGCACACCATCAGTAAAGGTAAAGAAAAAGTCACAGTGATGCCCGACAATCAGATGACAGTATTTCTTGACAAAGAAAAATCTTATGATGCCCGACGGACGGAGATCCTGAAGCTAACTGGAGTTGCACTGACAAAACTGGCAGTTGTCACCGACGACTAACTATAGAGTTGACCGACAGAACAAAGAGTTCAGAAAATGACAAAATATCTAGCTGGTAGAGCTTAAGGATAGACTTAACTGGTTGTTTTATTTTTTTTATTCACCCAGAGTTAAGTAATTGATTTAAAGAAGATTTGTACAGTTGGCAAGAAGATAACTACAAGATAAATCAGGAGTTAAAGTTGTAAATCAGATTGGCTGGATTGTTTTTCACACCAAGATTCAAGAATCAAGAATCAAGAATTAAGGAATATCATGTCTATATAAGAGACAAGCATAATTCATTTCTGAAATAAAAAGCAATCAAATACATGGAAGGGGAGTGAATAGAAAAAGGATGTTGAAGAGAAACTGGTGAAGGATAACTTCATACAGTCCTGATCAATCAAGTTGAAGGAGAGCTAATGAATTTTGCAGACACAGACGAACAATGAAGCACAAAATCAAAGAGCAAAAAGTGTGGAACATAAATAAATGAATTGATATATTGATCAGAGAGGTATTGTACTTAAATAGATCTAAAAATTTGTAATTCAAGTTGCATTAGAAATAGGTCATAATGTTTCAGTTTAACCATTGAAGCATCAAGTCTCTTAACAGAGCATGACTTAACCGTCTTCTATAATTGAGGTATATCTTAACTGATTGCCAAAAAGGTTGATTCATGAAAGTAGCATTGAAATTGCATAAAGCCTATTGACAACCTAAGAAGAAGGTTGATTCAAGGATGGTAGCAAGATTTTCCTAAAGCTTATTGACAGTCTAAGAAGGAGGCTGATTCAAGGATGGTAGAAAAATAGATACCAGATACTAAGTGACAACCTCTATGTATAAAATCCTCTAACAAGGTCGCACTTAACAATGTGTTTGTAACCTTTAACAAGGTTGTCTCCTAACAGGGCTCACTTCAGAAGAGCGGAAATTTGGGGTATCGGTCCTAGTGGTTTTTCCCTTAACAGGGTTTCCACCTTAAAATCCATGTGTTATGTGTGTATGGTTTATTACTTTATTGTTTTACATTTCACATATGCATTTCTAGATTGATTGGTATACTCTGCATATTTACTGAGTATCGGTAAATAGTTTTACTGCTTATCGGTTATCAAGGAGAATAAGGATAGACAAGGTAAACTGACAGACAGTTAATTATTATATGTATTTCATGGCATGCATCTTGTAGGGACTTAATAATATGAGGTGTACTGATTGGTGGTTAAAGATTAAAGGATAAATTACTGAGGCCACTGATTCACCCCCCCTCTCAGTTATTACTAACAATTCATATGGTCAAAACGTTGTTGTTATCACATTTTAAACAAAATCTGGGGCACTAAAATTTCAAATTGCTATCAATGGGGTATTTTCATCAGTTTTTTGTATTAGTTTCTCGTCATCAAGTTTTGCATCAGATTCACATCAAGTTTCTCACATTAGGGTTCGTATCAGGTTTTCATCAGACATCATGGTATCAAATATTAATCGACCAATTAACCAAGATCAAGAAATCAATTTTCTTTGAATCAATGTGCTTCACACATTAATTCAAAGAGGGGCATTTGTAGATACCTAAATTTTGGTGAGGTGTAGTTTAATCAATTAGAAGAAAATTTTATTAAATCAAATAGACCGATTTAATCAAAAGGGACTAAATTTCATCAAATCAGATGATCAATTAATAAATATATCGATTAATTAAATATAAGCCTAAAAGGGATAAATCTAAGCTATATAATTGATTTAATCAATTAATTGTATAGTTTAAAATCAAAAATCAAAATCAACATATTCCTTACAGGACTAGTTTAATTAATTAATTGAATTAATTAAATCCTTATTTCTTTCAACAAAGGGGACAAGAATTTGAACAACCAATGAGAATCAAGAATTGAAAGCACATGAACCACTCCAAACTTTGCAATATTGATCACTCATTTAATCTTCAAAATCCTCACCACTCAATTTGCCCCTTTGTCCCAACCTTTGAGACCACCATTTAAATGGTCTCCCAATTTGAAACCATTTGAAAGCCTTCAACTCAACTAAGCTTTGATCATGATCAAGTTAACTCTACCCCTTACCCTTGGGAAAACTTATAAATACCAAGCATTTTGAGAGCATTAAGAATCCTAGACATTCATGAGCAATTGCATCCTTATTATAGAGAATTTTATTAAGAGCATATCATTGGAGAGCATAATTGAGCATAATTTGAGCAATATTGAATGAAATTGCATTGCAATTTGAGAGTTATGAGCTAGATTAGGCATTATCATAGACAAATTCTCATTCTAGGACTACCACTAATGGAGATTAAGGCTGAGAGCTTCATTAGCATGCTTAGTTAGAGAGCCATGGAATGTTAAATGCTATTTTGTCAATTCTTTGCTTTAAATTAGACTTTTGATTCCATAGAATTGATAGATTGCACCTTAATTTCATGAAGGCATAGTTGCTATATAGACAATAACATTATATTATAAGACAAGATTCTAAAATATCTTTTATATTTCATAAAAAAAATAGGAGACCGTTTGTGTACTAATATTTAAGCACCAAACTTAGTTAAGCAATTATATAAGAACACCCTGTAAGTAATTTATGTGTGAAAGATGACTTATTATTTGTCCTAGAAAAGTCTAGTCATTTGAGAAGATATTTTTGATAAAAGCTTAGTGGTTACTATTGTTTAAAATATCATTTTTATTACACTCTTAATATTGATTTTAGTTAGACAAGTAATTTGATTCATGGACATTATTCAATTAATATGTACACATATTAAGAACTCATTTTTATGACATTAATAAATAAATAATGCTACAAGTTTAATTTATTTTACACATAAGAACATAAGAGATCATTGTTGTGCCATTTCATTTAACCATAATGATTTACTATTGGGAGATGGCTTGCTCTGCTCTACAAAAACTCAAGCAAATCTGAAAGGAAAAAAGTACTAGTTGAACTAATTTTATTGATGAAAGATATATTATGTGAAATGACAATAAATTCTCTCCACTCTCGTAGGGAATAAAAGGTTCCTTTGTAATCTCATGGTCTAGGGTCCAAAACCTCTGGTGTCCAGTAAGGGTTTTTATAATCCAAATCACAGAAATAAAAACTCCACATTTGTGAGAAATGAAGGCTCTATTACTCTGCATATGGTGCAGTCATCGAAAGTACAAAATCAACTCTCCTTCTTCTGCAAAATGCAGTATCACAACCTTGCAAAGCACGACACTCTCCCTATTAATAACCACTTCTCTATCCTAAATTCAATTGGCAAGGAAGAATATGGGAATGATTGGCATATTTTACCTAGGGTTTCTTCTACCCTAGATTAGGCTAGGGTGCCAATATTCCCTCCACCCAGAAAAAAATTTAAGGAATAAAGTAGTTATACCTACCAATAAAGCTAATAGGAGTGATGGGGATCCATAGTCCCCTAGCTCTGGTATCTCAAGTAAAGTTAATTCACTGTATCTTGAATAGAAATGGATAACTAGGAAAATATTAGAACTTCAAAAAATGGAAAACCAGGATTCCTAAGAAACACTTGGAGAGGATTTCAAAGGAGAAAATTTCCCAAGGAAGGAATAATACACATGAAGGAAACCAAGTGGGGGGAAATAAGAATAGGGAAACCTAGGCTGAAGGAAAGAAATCAAAACTTGAGAGCTGACACCATGTGAAAACTGAGAATATGGATACTCCCACTAACAAGTAAGATTCCATCATTTGCCATAGGAGCAAATAGGTTGGTACAGGGTATTCAACTAGGTAAATCCCTAGAACCATATACCTTGCCCCACAAAAGGGATCCTTCCAAGGTCATTCCACCTTTGGGAAATCGGCCGAGGACAAATGGAAAAAAAACCCTATCAAGATTATTGAACATGATCGATCTCGGTAAATGAATCACAAAGTGCCCAATAGAAAGAAACCCTTTCCAACCTCGAGATTCAACTAGTCAAAAATTCCAGAGATAAAAATAAGAATAAACATGAAGAATAAATTTATTGGTGGTTTGAAAAATCGCTGTAAAACTCATAGGATTTTGCAAAATGGATGGGAGATGAGGGGACGATGAAGTACATAGTAGAGTGGTTCAAAAAAAATACTCGGGATAGGTAAGTATCACTATCCTTAAGAATAAATTTCTTTTTCTAGACTGCTGACATCTTTCACTTAAAGTGATGTTGTTAGAAGGTGAATGCCCTGATTTTAAAAACAAGGGTTTTATATTTATTGACATGCGTCCAAATTTTGATCCTATGAATGTTGAAAATATTGAGATAATAAGATGGATAGAAATGACTAATCTATCTATCGAACTAATACACAACACCATTATTAGAGACATTGCAAATAAGTTTGGTAAATTTGTAGATCTTGAGAAATATTTCATAAATCAATTAGATGTTAAAGTAGCAATCAAAATAGATAATACGGTTAAAATCCTTAAAACAATCAACCTTTAAATAATGGAGGAAACATACACCATTAAACCTAATTTTTGTGCACCCCCAAATACTAATAAGCATAAATAGATCATAATATTTAATACTCCTCCACCATACATCAAAATAAGCCTTCATTAGGATAAAGGGTGCTTTATAGTGGAAGATGTTCAGGCGGATAAGGAACATGATCTAACCTTAGTCAAGGATTTATCTCTGCCCCCTGCACAAGGTAATTCTGAGCATGATATAGAGGGTGAAAAGGAAATTGAAAATACACCAACATATCAACAGAACCAGAACATATCTCAGGAAGATACAACAGAGAATAAGGACAATTAAAACTTAGAAGAGGGAGAAATAAAAGAATGGGAAATAGAAACATTCGTAGAAGAAACTCATACCCTAGTAAACAGTGATGGGAAAAATAAAATTAGTGATGGAAACAAACAGAAAAAATTAATTAATCTTGAGCAAGTAGAAAATATCTATGAAGAAAACCTAAATGAGTACATAGACTCACTAGTAGTGGAAAATTTAAATATGAAAGAAATTAATAAGGAGCTACATATATTAATCCAAAAAATTAAAAGAATTAGAGGAGGAAGAAAGGTCACAACAACTTTTAGAAGAAGAAATAGTGGATTTGGAGGACTTAGAAGGAAACAAGGAAAATAATATCCTGGGAATAAAAATAACTAAATTTGAAACCTCCAATCTATATTGTGCCAAAACTCTAAATAAAAGAGGAAGGAAATCTTTGGCAGAACTCACAGAAAGAGATGGGAGGGCAGAAGATCAGACTAAGATTACTGAGTTATTTAATGCAGGGAGGGGGAAGTACCCTCCCACATAAAAATGGAAATATTATCGTGGAATGTTGGGGGCATAAATTCCCCTAACAAGAAGCACATGATTAAGTGTTGCATATCTAAGTAAGAACTAGACGTTCTGTTAATCCAAGAAACAAAAATGAACCTTATAGATTTGGACATACTATTAAGAAATTGGGACTATGGGAAGTATTAGGAGTCCTAGTGGAAGGAGCTTCTAAAGGGCTAGCTATATAATGGGATCCAAGATGGATGACTTTCTCAATAATCAGTAGTGGCAAACAATTGATGTTAGGAGCTGTCAAAAGCATCAGATGAAATCTCAACTTCAATATAGGAAATATATACGCCCCTACACAATATTTGGACAAAAGGGTGGTATGGCATGAAATTGGAGAAACTCTTAACCAACATCCAAATCAGAACTATATTCTTGGAGGAGACTTCAATATTGTTCTAATATTGGTAGAGAAGAGAGGGGGAATATTCTGAGTATCCACTGCTTCACACGATTTTGAGTTATGGATAAATAAAAATCAATTAATAGAAACTAAAATAGAAGATGGCCAATTTACTTGGAACAGTATGAGGCTGGGGTATAGCAACATTACAGAAAAATTAGATAGACTCTTTTTTAAAGGGATATGGGTTGATTTCCCCTATATTCTTAGGGAAGAGATTTTACCTTTCTCACGATTTGATCACTTCCCTATCCAACTGAGCATTACTGGAGACTATAGACCTATAAGGTGCCCTTTTAAATTTAAACAAATGTGGTTCAAAGATGAAAAATTGATTGTGCTTATTGAGAAATGGTGGAGAAGCACTCAAGTGAATGGATCCAAACTGGTTTTCTTAATCACTAAACTTAAAGCTATAAAAACCAAATTAAAAGAGTGGAACAAGAACTATTTTGGAAACATCTTTGAAAATAAGAAAAATATTAAAAAAGAACTGGAAGACCTAAATAAATAAATAATAAAAAATGGGATGAATGAGGAATCATACCAAAATGAAAAATCTTTAAAAACACAACTAGAATATGTTTTAGCAAAAGAAAAACTTTTATGGAGGCAAAAATCCAGAGAAACCTGGTCTAGGGCAGGAGATAAGAACACAATTTTTTTTCACAATAGTACTAAGGTTCGTAGAAATATTAAAAAAATACTAAGATTAAGCATCCCAATGGAACAATACTAGAAAATTCAAAAGATATCACAGAAATGACGGTTACATTCTTTAACAATGTTCTTAACAACTGGGAGGGTTCAAATCTTAAAGACCAAGACAAGATCCTAGAATAGATACCAAGACTCATCAATGTAAACTAGAACAAAATGCTCAAAACCAAATTCAAAAAAGTAGCAATAGAAGCAGTAATTAAAAATATGCAACCAGATAAAGCCCCTGGAGTGGACGTTTTATGACTTTCTTCTTTCCAAAATGTTGAAATTTTATAGGGGATGAGGTGACAAAGGCTATTGAAGGAGTTAGAAACTCAGGTAGCCTCCTTAGAGAGGTAAATAATACCCTCTTAGCCCTAATACCAAAAAAAGAGGAAGTTGAGGGCTTTAATGATCTAAGGCCCATATCCTTATGTAATACCATTTACAAAATCCTAACTAAAGTAATGGAAAATAGAATACAAAAAGTGCTTCCTACCATAATAAGTGAAGAAAAAACATGTTTTGTACACAAGAGATCAATTTATGATGGATCCATTATAGCTCAAGAAGAAATTCACTCCATCTAGATCAATAAGAACCCAAGTATGCTTATTAAATTAGACATCAGTAAAGCATGTGATAAAGTAGACTAGCGCTTCTTATGCAAGGTAATGGAAAAGTTTGGGTTTGATAAACAATGGATAAACCTAATCTTCCAATGCATTTCTACTCCTAACTTCTTGATCCTAATGAATGGATCCCTTGAAGGCTTCTTTGAGTCATCAAGAGGAATTAGGCAAGGAGACCCACTATCACCATTTCTATTTATTATCATGGTCGAGGCTCTTAGTAGAAACCTAAGTGTAGCTAGGAAAAAGGGTTTCATAAGGGGTATTAGAATCACTAGTAACACATAACCAACTACACATCAATAGTTTGTAGATGACGCGATGATTTTTGGACAAAGTAGCATTGAAGAGGCGAAAGCCATAAAGAAAATATTAGAAAGATACACAAAAGTGACAAGTCAAGAAATCAATAATGATAAATCAAAAATTTGCTTCTTTAGCACAAGCAGATAGGAAGAAGAAGCCATATGCAACATCTTAATATTTTGAAAAGGAGCCCTCCGTTGTAAATACATGGTCCCGCCTTTAAATAAAGGTACAAAATATAAATCAACATGGGACAACATAATATCTAAAATCAAACAAAGGACTGAATCCTAGAAAGGAAAATGGCTATCCTCAACAGGCAAAGTGGTTATGTTAAAACCAGTCCTTTCAGCTATCCCTATATACCAACTATCCTGTACCGAACTACCAAAAGAAAAAAGAGATGAAATCAATAGACTACTTAGGAAATTCTTTTGGAAGGGTGCAGAGGAAAAAAGATACCATTAGTAGCATGGGATAAATTATGCCTTCCTAAAGAAAATGAAGGCATGGGTTTCAAGAACATCAAGGAACAAAGTAAGGTTTTAGGGGCCAAACTCATCTAAAAAATGCTATCTAATCCCAACCTCAAATGGGTAAATATTCTTTGACATAAATACTTAAATGGTAGGGATCCTTCAACCATGTTCAGAATAACCATGATGACATGTAACTAATTGAATGTTTGAAGATGTTAATTTGATTACCAAAATTCAGAAGGACAATGCAAGACATTAAATTAGTTAATGGATTGTATTGTCATTGATGTCAACTTGATATAATCTAATCGGTTATAATCAAAGTGTCAAAGACTTCACAGAATCAGAGAGATAAAGATTATGCTTTTAGTAATGCATAAAAGACAAGTATTCACTATGTGATTGATGACATGTAACTGATTGAATGTTTGAAGATATTAAGTTGATGATCACGCAAGGCATTAAATCAGTTAATGTATTGTATTGTCATTGATGTCAACTTGATATAATCTATATGGTCATGGAAATACTGCTAAATATTTCAAAAACTCGATGAATCAAGACTATGCTATCAGTAATGCATACAAGTCAAGTATTCACTAAGTGATTGCATACACCGATGGTTAGATTAAAAGAGTAGAGTCACAATGTTACCTGACGAGAAAAAACACAAAGTAACCTGACGAAAATAAATTCAGTGTTGCCCGATGAAAAAGACAAGGATGAAGATCCTGATGACAACTAAAGTCACACTGACAGAATAGTTAGTTATCACTGATGACTAACTAAAGTGTTGACTGACAGAACAGAGAGTTCAGAAAATGACAAAATGCTTAGCTGTCAAGAAGCTAAAAATAGAATTAACAGATACTTATCATTGCTTTAATCATCCAGATAAAGCCAGAGATAAGTAAGTGATTTAAAGCTGATTTATCTAGTTGGCAAGAAGATCTCTTTGAGATAAATCATGAGTTTGCTTTAAATCTATTGGTGAGAATTGTGGAACACGCCAACAATCAAGAAAGCCAAGAAAAGGGGAAATCATGTCTATATAGAGACAAACCTAATTCATTATGAATTGTGGGGTGAACAAGAGAATAGAGGAAAGATGCTAAAGAAAATCTGAAGGAGAAGAAAGTCTTCATTCAGTCCTGATCAACAAGCTGAGGAAAGAGCTAGATTCTGCAGACACTGATGAACAGTGAGACAAGCATCACAGAGTAGAACATCATGGAGCAAAGGTATAAAGTGATTATATTGATCAGAGAGGTAATGGACTTACAATAGATCTGAAAATCTACAATTTAGTTGTATGTATGAACAGATCATTAGTGTTTCAGTTTAACCATTGAAGCATATAAGCCTCCTAACCAAGCAGAACATAAAAGTCTTTTAGAATTGAGACACATCCCAAGGAGTATCAAAAAGTTTGATCACAAAAGTAGCATTGGATATGCCCGATACCTATTGATAGGCCAAGTGAGTGTTTGATTAAGGATGGTAACATTAGATTCCATCTACTAGTTGACAAACTATTTCTAAATCCTCTAACAAGGTCACACCTAACAGTGTGTTTATAACCTTTAATAGGGTTGGCTCCTAACAGAGATCACTTCAGAAGAGTGAAAATTTGGGGTACCGGTCCCAGTGGTTTTTCCCTTAACATGGTTTCCACGTTAAAATCCTTGTGTTATGTGTTTATGGTTTATTACTTTACTATTTTACATTTCACATATGCATTTATGGATTTATTGGTATGCTCTACATATTTACTGTGTTTTGGTAAATAAGTTTACTGCTTATCGCTAATCATACAGAAGAGAGATTATCAAAGCAATCTGACAAGTAGAAAATTGGTTAAAGTATTTCAAGGCATACATACTGTAGGATAGAAGATAACTTGAGACATAATTAGTGGTTATAAGTTTTAAGGGTTGATTTAAGGATTATTTTTGAGGCCACTGATTCACCCCCCCTCTCAATTATTACTAACAATTGGTATCAGAGCTTGTGTGTTTAGAAATGAAGGTTTCAAGACCTAAGCTAAAGATCACAAGATGAACATGCGAGATGTGCCCAAGTTGAACAAAGATAATTTTGCTTCATGACAGAGCAGAATAAGAATCCACTTATCAGGTATTGGTAATGATGTTACTCAATACTTAGATACTAAATATGTGTTGCCCACAGGAGCACCAACAGTTAAACAAAAGAGAGAGAAGCATGAGCACAATTGCATGATGATAGAGCTTGATTCCTCACTCTCTGATGCTGAATTTGAAGATGTCAAAACCTAAAAAACTGCAAAGCAGATGTGGGATAAATTGATGCTTGTACATGGTGGTGACAAGAATGTTTTGAGAGCCAAGGCAGAAAGCCTTAGAGGAAAGTTTGATGATCTCAAAATGAGAGAAGGTGAAAACATCACTCAGTACAACACAAGAATCAAAGAGGTATTCAATGCTATCCGAGGAGTTGGAGGTATACTAGAAGCAGATACAGTGGTAAGTAAAATTTTAAGAACCTTACTACCTACTTATGCTATTAGAGTATCTACCATTCAAGAAATGAGAGCAGTATAAAATAGCAATGTTACTGTAGACAGTTTGATTGGAAGACTGATTTCATTTGAGATGAATAACTTTGATAATAGTGTCTTACCAAATATAGAGTCTGCATTCAAAACTTCTATGAGAATAAGTAAATCAAGTCATAAAAACACTATGAGAAAAGATAGTGATAGTGAAAGTGAAGAAGATGATCTTGATGAAATTGAAGCACTTATGGCCAAAAGAATGCAAAGAGGCAAATGTAAATACAAAGGTAAATTACCACTTGTTTGTTTGAATTGTAAAGAGATTGGACATTTTTCTGCAAGATGTACTAACAGAAGAAAAGATGACAGAAGTAATGATAGATCATTTGAAAAGAAGTCTGACAGAGGTGATTACAAAAGTAATGATATATCATTTGAAAAGAAGTCTGACAGAGGTGATTACAGAAGCTACTGACAATCAGAAAGAAGAGATACCCAAGACTATAAGGACAAAGGAAAGAAGGCTAGTTACCTAGCAAAATGTAAAGATGAAGACACTAACACTGAATCTAAAGAAGACATCGAGATGGTGTTTGTAGCAGTAAAAGATGATTCCAATGATGATGAAGAAAGGTATGTAGAAATAGATCTCATATCTAAAGTTGGTAAAAATTATGTTTGGATCATAGATAGTGGCTGCACTCACCATATGACTGGTGATAAGAAAAAGTTTGAGACTTTTGAATACTATAAAGGCGGTTCAGTAAGAATGGGTAATGACACACCTTGTCCAGTTGAAGGTAGAGGAACCATAATGTTGAATAACCAGATAAAATGTGAAAATGCTTATTGGGTAAATGGATTGAATTATAATCTATTGAGTG
>MU223763.1:732010-749052 GCA_018584345.1 Thuja plicata
TAATGTCAGATTTATGCAAATTTGGGTTTTCTGCATTTGAAACTCAGTCAATTAAAGTCAATAAGGAGAAGAATTTGCCTAATACAATAGGACTTCGAAGATAAGAAAATGCACCAAAATTGATTGGGTTATTAGGTGCCAATTTTGGGGTGTTACAATACCAAGTAACGACAAACACCAACAGACAATGCACACCGACGAATAGAGAACCCCAAGAAGAATCACAGTGATACCCGAGCAAGCATTACCAAGCATAACCAAAGTGATACCCGAGCAAAATTGAAAGTCACAGTGTTGCTCGATGGATAGACATCCTCGATGGACAAAGATGCCCGAGGACAACTGAAGTCAAGACCGAGAAAACAAGGAGTTAAACACCGATCAGAACTGAAGTTTAGAAATGACAAAAGACTTAGCTAACATGAGATAAATATAGAGTTAACTGATTGATTACATTATTTTCATCGACCAGTTAAAAGCTACAAATAAGCTAGAGATTTAAAACTAGTTTTATTCCAGTTATCAAGGAGTAGTTTGCGAGATAAAACTAAAGAAAGCTTTAAAGAAAGAATGGCAAGATATGTGGATCGCGTCAAGAACAAGAAAGACAAGGACTTAGAAATGATGAAATCATGTCTATAAAAGAGACAAGATAATTCATTATAAAGGAGAGGATGCTGAAGAGAATACTGGTGAAGGTAAGAAGTCTTCATACATGCCTGATCAAACAAGCTGAAGGATAGAGCTAAAGATTTATGTGGACACCGAGCAATAGAGAAGCAACAACATTCACCAAGCAGAAACAAGTGGAGCAAAGGAACAAAAGGAAAAAATTGATTAGAAAGGTATTATGAGCTTACAATAGATCTAAACATCTGCAAGATTAAGTTGTTTTTATGAACAGATCATATACTATTTTAGTTTAACCATTGATCTAGAAAATCTCTTAACATAGTAGGATTTAACCATCCTTTATATATTGAGATACATACCAAGGATTATCAAAAGGTTTCTCATGAAGATAGCATAGTGAATGCCATATATCAAGTGACAAACTATTAAATTTAAATCCTCTAACAAGGTCACACTTAACAATGTGTTTGTAACCTTTAACAGGGTTGGCTCTTCACCGAGCTCACTTTAGAAGAGTGAAAATTTTGGGTTACTAGTCCCAAGTGGTTTTTCCCCTAACAGGGTTTCCACGTTAAACATCCATGTGTCAAATGTGTATATAGTTCATTGCTTTGATGTTTTTCTTTACACATTACTATAAAAGGACTGATCGGTAAACACTAAGTTATTTACTATATTTAGGTAAAGACTAGATTGCCATTCGGTCAAGCTTAAGAAAAAGGATAAACACTATACTTTGAGCAGTAGTTATTTGATAAGATTATTTAAGGGCATACATCTTGTAGGACTGAAGATAACTACTAGTTTATATTTGTGGTATAAAGTTTTGCGTTGATTTATTGGATTAATTTTTGAGGCCACTGAATCACCCCCCCTCTCATTTATTCTAGCAGTTATATTTTGAAAGATGATAGAAACGGAAAGATTGAATCCAAATGTGAAGAAGTAATATTTCTAGGTTATTCTACCAAAAGCAAGGCTTATAAATGTCTTAACAAATCCTCTAAAAAAATCTTTGAAAGTGCAAATGTCAAAGTGGATGAATTTGCTAAGAAAAATGATGAGGGAAGAAGAAAGGAACCAGAAGACTACAATAGGTTTGTCTAGAATGAAGAACCTAACACTCTTCCTGAGAAATAGTGTATCACTACTGAGTGATTGAACAATGCACCCGAGCATCAGGCTACAAACACCAAAAATTAGGAAATTGCTCACAATGATGTACCGAGCGATGAAGATCAGAATGAAGGTCAAGATGATGATTAGAATAATGAACAAAGAGATGAACCGACACTTTCCAAGTATGTTAGAATAAACCATCCAAAGAACCAAATCATAGGAGACAAAAAGGATAGAATGAGAACAAGAAGTAAGTCTCTGAATACTAGATGTTTAATTTGTGATTTTGAGCCTAAATCTGTCAATACTGCACTTGAAAATGAAGAATGGGTCAGTGCTATGAATGAAGAGATAGAAAAGATTGGGAAGAATGGAACATGGACATTAGTACCAAGACCAAATGACAATAATGTCATTGGTGCCAAATGGATATTCAAAAACAAGCTGAATGAGAATGGAGAAGTCACAAGAAACAAAATAAGATTAATATGCAAAGGGTATGCACAAGAAGAAGGTATTGACTATGGAGAAACCTTTGCACCTATGGATAGACTAGGAGTCAGAATTGTACTTGCTTATGCTACCTACAAAGGATTCAAGGTATACCAAATGGATGTCAAATCTACATTCCTAAATAGAATACTAGAGGAAGAAGTATACATTGAACAACCAAAAGGGTTTGTTGATCCTGACAAGAGAAACATGGTTTGTAGACTACACAAAGCCTTGCATGGATTGAAAAAAGAACCAAGAGCATGGTATGAAAGACTTCACTCCTATCTCATAAGTATTGGATTTGTAAGAACAAGCGATAACAATAATCTATATTTAAAAGAAGATATTGATGATAACATTTTGATTGCTGAAATATTTGTTTATGATATCATATTTGGAGGTAATGATATGTTATGCAAATCATTTGGTGATGAAACGAGCAAAGAGTTTGAGATGTCAATGTTTGGGGAGATCAAATTCTTTCTTGGTCTATAGATTCTTCAACAGGATGAAGGGATCTACATCACACAATCTAAATACATCAAGGAAGTTCTCAAGATATTCAAGATGGAGGACTCCAAGCCATTCGAGACACCTATGAAAAACATATGCAAGCTGACAAAGGAAGACAAGTCAACCAAGGTAAAACAGACCCTATATAGATATATGATTGGAAAATTCATGTGTGTTGTACATACCAGACCAGATATAACACATGTAGTTGGAATAGTTGCAAGATTCTATGCTAATCCCAAGGAATCATACATGACTATTGTCAAAAGAATTCTGAGATATCTAAAGAATACCAAAGACTATGGTCAGTCGTATAAAAGAGAAGGAAAATTTGAGCTTCAAGTCTATATAGATGTTGATTGGGCTGGAAACATAGATGGCAAAAAGAGCACAACAAGAGGAGCATTCTTTATGGGTGACAGACTTGTCACATGGATAAGTAAGAAGCAAGGATTTATCTCACAATCCACTGCAGAAGAAGAATATGTGGCTGCTGCTGCAAATTTCCCTAACATTGCATGGATCAAACAATTACTAGAAGGTATGGATATGAAATTTGTTGAACCAGTAATTATCTACTGTGGTAATACAAGTGCAATAAACATCTCAAAGAACCATGTTGTGCATGCCAAGACAAAGCATATTGCTATCAGTATGATTACTTAAGGGAACAAGTGCAAGAGAAAGAGGTGATACTAGAATATGTTCAATCCAAGGAACAATTAGAAGACATATTCACAAATCCATTGCCAAAAGATACATTTGAGTACCAGAGAAAGAGACTAGGGGTCTGACCCTTGTCTATTGGTCACTAAGCTGACTAGGATGCTGCATCAGCCTACACATAATTAGAAGATCATTCATGTTGATGCAAGCAAAGAGATGGACTACAAATATATATTAGTACATAGAAAGGTACTTATCTGCACCAAATACCAGAGTTATTGTATTGTTGATGGAGAGGAAATTCAAGGAATATATTATAAAAAAAAAGAGATATAGTTTGGAATTGTTGTCAAAGGGAGAGATGTACTTAATGAATATGGAGAGAAGTATTCAATGAAATATATTGATGTCAAAGGGAAAAGAGATATGAAACATCGATCCCAATCATCCAAAAGAAGAGAAAATAACTATCCATCAAGAAGAGGAACAATCAAAGGGAGAGAAAAAATCAGAGAAATATTCAAAGAAACATCCATCTAAGGGAGAGAATTTGAAAAGTTAAACAATGCATATCTATCCAAAAAGGGGAGAAGAGATTCTACAACAAAGGAAGAGACAGAATCATAATTTTCTACATCTATCTAGTGAAGGGAATAAAGAATGAAGAAAGTACTCTACAAGAATCAAATTTAAGCTAGAAGAGCTTGCCGAAAGTCATACATTTGTATTGGTTATAGAAAAATAAGTTTGGTAGAGATTGATGAACTATAATTGATTGAATGTTTGATGTTGACAAAGTTGATGATCACCGAGATGCAGAAAGTAAATGCAAGACATCAAATTAGTTAATGTATTGTATTGTCATTGATGTAAACTTGATATGGTATGATTTATCATAAACATATTGTCACAATGCTTAAAGATCTGAAAAGACAAAGTTTTTGTCATCGGTAATCATGTACACTGAGTGACAGTAAACCCCGAGGGACAGTGAACCCTGAACACAAAAGTTCACAGTGTTACCCAACATACAGTGTTACCTGAGTAAGCATTACCAAGCTAACTGTAGTTGTCACCAAATAGAACTAAAGTTGATGCCTGAGCTATCTGCAGTAGTAACCGAGCACAACTGAAGTGTTGACTGACGATAACTAAAGTTAGGATACGACCAAACAACTTAGCTAGAAGGAGCTAAATATAGAGTTAACATTTTGATTACTTTGTTTTCATTGACCACTTAAAAGTCAAAGATAAGAAGGAGATTTAAAGCATGTTTTATTCTAGAAAACAAGGAGAGATTTATCGATTAAAACTAAAGAAAGCATAGTGAGCTTTACGGATCAAGAAGTGATCAACGAAGAAAACAAGAAGGACAAGAAATGGTAAAATTATGTCTATATAAAGAGACAAGTAATTCTTTATAAAAAAAGGAATGCTGAAGAGAATTTTGGTGAAGATAGTAGTCTTCATACAGATCTGATCATACAAGCTAAAGAATAGAGCTAAGAATTCTGCAGACACCGAGCAACAAAGAAGCAACAACATTCAGTGAGCAGAAAGAAGTGGAGCAAAAGAATTGAAGAGAACATTGATCAAAAGAGGTCGTATGAGCTTACAATAGATTTGAACATCTGCAAGATTAAGTTGCATTTGTGAGAAAATCATCTACTATTTCAGTTTAACCATTGATTCAAAAAATCTCTTAACAGAGTAGGATTTAACCATCCTTTATATATTGAGATACATCCCGAGGAGTATCAAAAGTTTTTCATGTTGACAACATAGTGAATTCTAGGTCAAGTGATAAATTGTTAGTGATAAATCCTCTAACAAGGTCGCACTTAAAAGTGTGTTTGTAACCTTTAACAGGGTTGGCTCTTCACCGAGCTCACTTTAGAAGAGTGAAAATTTTGGGTTACTGGTCCCAAGTGGTTTTTCCCCTAACAGGATTTCTACTTTAAAAATCCATGTGTCAAATGTGTATATGGTTCATTGCTTTGATGTTTTTATTTACACATTACTAAAACAGGATTGATGGGTAAACACTGAGTTATTTACTGTATTTTGGTAAAGGTTAAGAAAAGATAGATTTCTATTTGATAAATCTTAAGGAAAGGATAAATAGTATATTCATCGAGCATCATATATTTGACAAAGGCATACATCTTGTAGGACTGAAGATAACTAGAGGTTTTATATATATGGTATAAAGTTATGGATTGAATTATTGGATTAATTTTTGAGGCCATTGATTCACCCCCCTCTCAATTATTCCAACATAGCTCTTAATGGAGATGTGACTAGCTAGGAGGATGAAGTATCCAATGCTAGAATATAGCTCTTTTATTTTTTCCAATTCAACCTACCAATTGTGACATGACAAGACAAGTATCCCATACTACTTGCAATCATTATCGATAAATATATCAATACTCATAACAACAAGCATGCAATACAACCTCGTATTGCTAACATAACGAAAGTAAACTCTCAATTAGTTTAAACATCTATCACTTCTTGCAAAATTTGATCCAAATTTTGCATGATGATTAGCTCTTAACATATATCACTCATATGCTATTGTTGAAATTTAATTAGCCTCTTTGATACAACATTGTGTTCTTATGCATGAACTATGCTCCTGAACTTTTATTATTTGGGAAATAAAAATAAGATTATTTATAAAATAAGTAACATTATTGACTATATTATTAATCATCTTTCCTAATGAGGGGAACATGCTATGTTTATTAGACAAAAATAGTGCTGTAACTATGCTCTTGTGATGTCTTTATCTCAATCTTATGCATTTTGCCATAAAATATTATTCTTCTATCTATCTTAGTCCAACTTGATGTGGTACATAAGGTGTATTCATTTGAAACATAGTAATATTATCTTATATGTTTGTCACTCCCTATACAACACCCAACTTGATATATTTAATGGAACATACATGTCTCATTAGGCTTTAGGTGATATATTATACTAAATAATAATTGAGACGTACATCTCAAATATACTGGTTTATAACCAAAGCAAATATAATTGATTACTACCCATAACCAAACAATATTGAAGAAGACCACTACATTCCCTAATTAAAATTTCAAATATAGATTATAGACATTTACAAGGAAATATAAGGTATGACTTCTTAGGTCTTATTGATTCAGGATTAGGTTCTACCAATTTCTAGGTCATAGTGTTCCTAACATATGGTTTTTCAATTCATTTTTAGGAGTTATTTAATATGTGAAGTTGAATTTCTTATTTGTTGAAATTATTTCACACAAGTACATTTTAGAAATTTAACAATGATTTAATTTTTGTAATGGTACTTGGTTACTTCAAATTCCAATCGACTAATTGAAATCAATTTTATTATTAACCTAATCCTGCCTCTATAGTTTATGCTGTAACTTATCCATTAATACGAATATTTTTTGCGTAGTTATTAAAACAATTTAAATGAATATTGTAAGATTTGGATATGAAATTAGTCACCCAAGATCAAGAGGCCTAATAGAAAGTACAATAAAAAGAGAGTAACAATATGAAAAGAATAAATTGTATTTTCATTAAGAATACAATAATATTTGATCAACTGGATTGACTAAATTAACTGAATTCACTTTGTTGAATCAATTGGAATGATATTACCAAGGAGACCCCTTGGTTAAAATGCCAAGGTAAGAACATAGGAGTGCATAATATTATGAAAAGTATCATAATCTTATGACATGCTAATCAAAGAGGCAACTTATCAACCACCTAAGGTGAAAAAGTGAAAGTGTCACATGTCCACTAAAGGTGGATCATTGTCCAAGGTTGAAAGATGTTTGTGCCACACTCCACTAAAGGTGGATCACCTTCCAATTTGAAAGGTGTTTGTGCAACAAATCCACTAAAGATGAAAAAGTGATGAAGTGATAAGTGCACCAAAGGTGGAAGTCCCAATTAAGGTGGAAAAGTGATAATGTAATAACATCACCTAAAGTGTCAATATTCTTATGTGGCCCCTAAGTAAACTTAAGAAACATGTTTTTAGAACCTGGTGGAATGACTTGCTAGGTGCAATAACCAAACACATCAAACCCCCTAAAGTGCAACTTACAGAGAATATATGCAAGCAGTGCAAGATGGTTCCTTGCTACTAGTACCTATTAGGTACCCATGTACAAATGTAATACAATCTGTAATGAATGGAGAAATGAAGAAAACCTAGTGGGGAAAAAATCCTCCCAAAAAGAGAGATAAAAACACAAAATGCTCTCAATGATGAATGAGATGGGTGAAACCTTGAATGCGAGGAAAAAATCACCTCATAAGAGGGTAGAAGGGAGACCACAAAGAGTCCCTCCTAATGTCAAATCTTTTTCAAAGACGGTTCCTATGAGTTTGAACAACATTCCTCCCCTTAGGAAGAATTAGAGCCAATGTTTTACCAAGAATGTCAAAGTGTGACAAAACTAGGTACCACTTTCGATGAAGAACTCGTGATGAATCTCTCACTGTAATATGAGGAAGATTAAGCATGGAAACACTTTTATGGGCATCAACTGGATACTCAAACTATATACATCTCGATTGGAGACATGTACCAAGTCTCACAAGATAGGTCCTAACCTACTAAATACAAGAGAATTACAACAAATTAAGCATCGATAGAAAAATACAATGATGTTTTGTTGTACTTTATGATAGTGCATTTACAACATAGCTCATGCAAGATATTACAATATGATTATAATGATGCAAATATGGAAACATGATGGAGAAGCCACCAAAGAATTGCCTTGAAGTAGTTGATCACTCAAGATGCTTCCAATTAGATGTGCCAATAAAATAGGAACAACTAGCCCGTGATGGTTGTCTCATGGAATAATAAATAGTTGACTGGTAGGGGCTTGATAGGTGGATATTTAGACTTTGTGTTCCCAAATTTGCTTATTAAACATTTTTTTTTTTAAAACAAATTATTTAAAAGTTTTTAAAAAAATATTTTAGGACTAAAATATTATATTAAATAATAAAGGAAAATTTATTTTTTTGTCCTTTGTTTCTTTCACTTCAATTTTAGTGATTACAATTGTCATGTAATAGGGTTATAATAGACTTAAAATCACAATGCAAAAGACCAAACTAAGATCTTTGCATTACAATTGCAAAAATAAGATAAATAAGGCCATGTTTTGAAACTACAATTTCTAAACACAATGACTACAAATTAATAACAACATTATAAAATACATAAAAATATATACTTTAAAAACAAAATTGCACCTTAAAAGGAGTCCATATGAGTTTAAATGAAGCCTCTAAAGTTGCCAAAATATGGATTATGCAATTTTATGAAAAAATTATATTTAAAAATAAAAAAATCTTGCACCATTGAAAACAACACAAATTTCTAGCCCCACCCCCCAACCAAAAAAAAAAAAAAAANTTCTAGCCCCCCCCCCCAACCAAAAAAAAAAAAAAAATTTCTTGCAAAAAGGAGCTCACATGACTAAGATATTATTGTTCGAAAATCACATTTGTAATTATGAAGCTAGAATCGTTGTCGCACCTTCAAACTTCAAATGGTTGTAGATTTGACATTTGGAGTCCAATTTGGATTAAAAAAGTTGATCATGGCTGATTTGGGGCTTTTGAATCCAATGGTGACCTTATATTTGCACCATCAAGCTCCAATTTTGACTTATAATAAAAAGTTGCAAACAAGACCCCCCAAGAAAAAATCCACTAAAAAATGCACTCAAAACTCTTTAAAGACTATCCAATGGCACTCACAAGATCTAATACCATGTAATATTTGGCTATGAAGGTAGCCATACAATATCTACTGTCCTAATGGAAAACACAAAAATGAGAGAGAAATAATATGACAAGAATTAGCTATATTCTCACCGAGAATGCAATAGAATTGATCAACTAGATTGAATGAGTTAACTAAATTCACTTCATTAAATCAACTATAATGATATTACAAAGGATACCCCTTGGTTAAATAGGCCAAGGTGATAACATACGAGTGTGTAATATTATGATAAGTGACATAATCCCATGACATAATAGTCAAAGAGACAACGTATCACCCACCTAAGGTGGAAAAATGAAAGTATCACCTGCCCACTAAAGGTGGATCACCATCCAAGGTGGAAAGATGTATGTGCCACATATGCGCTAGAGATGGATCACCTTCCAATGTGGAAAGATGTTTGTGTGACACATCCACTAAAGGTGGAAAAGAGATAGAGTGATAAGTGCACCAAAGGTGGAAGTCCAACTTAAGGTAGAAAAGTGATTATATAACAACATCACCTAAAGTGGGAATGTTCCTATGCGGTCCCTAAGTAAACTTAAGCAACATGTGTGTTTAGAACCTAGTAGAACAAATTACTAGGTGCAACAATTAAACACACCAACAAATATAATGATATCATTTAAGCTCTAATATTAAATTAAATTTTTTTAAAGAATCTTAATAAAACATTAGAATCTAAGCATAAATAATTAAAATTTTTATAACCATAAATATTTAAATCTTAAATATATTAAAAAAATCATACACTTCAAAATTTGAAGTATAAAGAAAAATATTAAACTTTGAGTGCGGTCACCATCTTTAATTTGACCAATAAACTATTAACATATTAACTCTCTTTATGACGCTTAAAGTTTCATCTAAATTATTTATAGAAAGATAATTTTATCGAACAAAATATGTGAATATTTTTTGTAATTAGTATGTATTAGTAGAGAATGAAATAACAAGAAACAAAGTAGATCACAAATGTCATTCTTGAATAGCTAAATAGCATGTGATCCTTGAAATGCATCTCTCCTAATGTATTCTCTAGTAGACCCTAAGAATATGAGAGAAAATCAAGGCTTGGATACTTCTGAATAGGATATGGAGCAATGGAAAAGGTGGTACCTTTTCACATTAACACTAACACCTAGAACAATGAGTTGTGCACATAAAACATGTCAAAACCTTTCCTATTTCATTATATAGTTGAAAAGGAGAGAAATAGGGATCACTAGCCTAAACTTCCAAACTAGGGATCAAACTCATTCTCATCAACTCTTTATTCAATAATAATTTGATTGGTCCAACTTCAAACAAATTGAATTATTAAGAACTAGGCACAAGTGAAATGAGTATTGCATTAAGTTATCCTTTGTTATAGATTTGTTGATGTGACTATATAATGTGAAACATAAAATAGGTTAAGTGAAGTAAATTTGGCAATTATCAATATAATTTAAATATCATATATCTAAACTCTGAGTACAAATCTAGAAAGAGGGATCAAAGAGGAACCTATCACCAAAATTTAGGCCTAAAATTGTGAGACTATGTTGGTATCTAACCTAGTCCCAATGGTGTATTATACAAATAGCTAAAATAGATTATGACTCATGATGTCACTCTAATCATCTTCTTGAAGTTTTGTCGAAAAAGAGTTGGGCTATGTCGGTAAACTAGAAATATATGGGCAACCCAAATTGTCCAGGTTTTTTTATTCTCTCAAAGTCTGAATCTCTATCTCATCTCCTCTGTCTAGATTTGTACTTATTTTCTGAAATTTCAAAATGTACTCACAATAAGGAGGAAAAATGTCATTGGGCTATAAATGGGCTTGCCTTAGTAAAGCCCTAGGAGGATTGAACCTTCCATACAATAGCGATGTAAGAAAGAAAAATTGAATCTAAAGTAAAGAATGCTAATCAATAATGTTATTTGATTTCTATGAATTTATTTTACCTTCAAGCCTTCATAAAAGGTTGATCATGCTACAAGAGAGTCGATGCATTTCTTCACTCATGGAGGAAACATATGAAATTGATCATGGATTTCATTCTGAATGTTAGACCTCCTCATTTATTGTCTTGAAATGATATAAATTATTTCTCAATTGCTTGATTACAAGTGAATTATGAGAATAAAATGGACAAATGAGGGAGTGAGACTTTATTTTATAGTAAACCTCATGAAATGTGTTGATAATTTTGAACAAGGCCAACATAGGGAGCATTTTATTGCTCACCATTTTTTGACTATTGGGGGTTTAAACTTGGTCCCATATTAGCTGAGTCGTGGTACCTAATACCATATTTCACTAGGAATATGGAACTAGGAATCCTAGTCCAATCATGATGTATCATAGATAGGTCAGGAGAGATAGAAATGTGCTAAACTTCCAAAATCAGGCACTAGGTTGAGCAAGATAAGATATATTTAGGTACATGTAAAGAGAAGCACTAAAGTGGGCCCTAAATGAGCATAAAATTGTATAAGGATACAATTCATGACACCAAATTTATCCCCCATTTTAGTGAGAGTGTTACCTTACAATCGTACTCTCAATTTAGTATAAGATAGTATCACAAATATTTCACCAAGAAATAAGAAATAATAGTAAACACAAAGCCCACATGGACTTAGTATCTAATCTATCTAAATCATCAAGATAAAAAGGCACAATATGATCAGATATTACACACCCATGAAGCATGCAATATGAAAGAAGAGGATATGGATTCTTGGACTAGTAATGTGTTGCTTCTATGACCATATGATAAGAGAAGAGAGAAGACACGACTTCCTAGCCTAAAAAGGTGTTGCTTACTATGATTAAGAGGAGCAAAAATAGAGTCAAACTAATATAGAAAAGGTCTATTATGCTAGTTGACTCTAGATATTGTGAAGTAAAACCTCAGTTTTCCAAATAATATGAAAAATAGTGATCACAAAATGGGTTTTACAACATACACCAAACATAGATATTGCAAAATAAAGATTCAGATATAAATTATTCTTTAAAATTGATTTCAAAATGGGAGTTGCATCATGCACCAAATATATCATGGCATGTGGTCAAAGTGTACAAATGAAAGTTTGAGGCGTGTGCACAAAGTGTAAAAGTTAAACAAAGTGTATACCCCCACGTTAAAGCAATTGTGTACACCTTATCAAGGGAAATTTATTTATGGTAACATACTGTTGGGATTAATGGGAAGTATGTACTGAGAGGGGAGGGGTGAATCAGTATCTCTAAAACTTTTATATCCCTTTTATCAATTAACCTTTGTAATCAATTGTATATCCATTCAATCTTATTTATACTATCTTGATGTAAGTTATATCAATTCATAACATTATCATACATGTGAACATTCATAGAAACATTCATGAAAGTAAATTGACACATAACACAAGATATGATATCACAGAAAACTTCTGTGAGGAAGTAAGAACTACGATGGGGATAACACCCACAAAATCTTCACTATCTGTAGATTGGAAGGGGCCGGTTAAGGCTTAAAATTTAATAACTTTTGATGATCTACCCTGTTAGGAGTATCGGTGGAGACTTGTTAAAGTATACTCTCTTAAGAGCTTTAGCAACACTGTTGAGTGTGCACTTGGTTAAGAGATTTATTATTGGATTGTTAAATCACCTTCCTTGAAAGGATTTTTTACACTTTTCTCTACTTGTTAGAATGATAGAAAATTAAAAATTGAATTGGTAAATGAAATCTTCTATTATTGATACAGATCCAATTTAGTTTACATAAAAATATTATCAACTAATTATGATTGATGAATGCCTCTGATTATGCTCTGTTCTTGGTTCTTGCTAACCAAATTCACCTTTTGTTGTTCCTATTCTTGAAACTCTCAATTTGATCCATAGATGTGCTCGTCTAATTCATTCATTTTCTCCTCTCTCTTCACATCATCTATTCATCATCGTAATGAATGATTGCATCATCTATTTATAGATGGATTGACTTCATCAAGTTTTGATAAAAACAATGTTAAATCTAAGATCAGGTTTACAACTTGTACCTAAAGCTCCTAGTCTATGTGTTTTAAATCAGTTAGACTAATAAAGAACTTACATTCATGTATCCTGTCCCTAAAAAAATGGATTTAAAACAATTAAATATCCTATAAATAGAATATACTTGCTTTATTTGACGTGGAAGTCAGATCCACTTTTTGTGGGCTGCAACTGACTTTCGGTTCTTTCTGTCGGTCACGCTTGACTATCCTTCAATTTTTTTTGTCAGTTTCTTTCTAAACTCTTTCATCGGTCTGCACTATAACTTGCATATCGAGTTCCTCTGTTGGGTTCCACTTTATGCTTCTGTCATTTCATTTTTGTTTTACACACTAAGATGTGTTGTCGGTCTTCTTTGCACTTAGTCATTTTTGGTGATCTCTTGTATCTGATCTTCAGTTTGCTCAATACTATCTTTCAGTGTATGCATAAAGAAAATGTTGTTTGTATACTAATGGCAATTTAATGTCATCACATACATATATCCAAAAGACAAGCATGTTGAAATAGTGAATTCCTCAAGATGTAGGAAAATCAAATGCAATGGCCACAAGACATGAAGAGAACATAAGGGATCCATTACCTGAGGTCAATATGTGCATCAGATAAATCATGTATGTCAAGTATTATTCTAATTGATTGATGTAATCCCTCAAAGGTAGTGTAACTATGAGCACAATCAAAGAAGAGGACATAAGATGAAATACACAAGTCTTTTCGTTCAACATGGAAGAGACCAAAAATATTATCTCAACGTTTCGCATCATCACCAAGTATACTACATAAAATTACATTTATGATACATGTATACAACATATAGAAGAATGATGATACAAATAGAGTAATGCTGCAATAGGGTTGGTCCCTTTGTTTCCTTGTGCAAATATAGCAACAAGGGTAATCTAAAGAGAGCTTAAAAAAACACTAAGACACATCAAGCACCACATCACAAGGATCACATTATGTATAAGCAAACACACAAGAGAATATACTAAATGAGTGAGCTAGTTTAGAAAATCATCTTCCTCCCAACCTTATGTTAGAATTAAGTAATACTGAGAGGGGGGGGGGGAAGAATCAGTATTACAACAATTTAAAGTTAAACTTATCAAATTCTAACTTAACAAGATAATTGCATAAATGAAAAGAACATAAACACAAAACACACAACTCATACCACCATGAATTTTTTCTTGAGGAAACCCTGGCCAAGGGAAAACCCTAGTGGGGATGGTACCCACAAATATGCACTAAAAGTATATTATCCTTGTTAGGAAACCCAACCATGTTAGGAGCTAAATATTACATTAGTACATTTCCCTATTAAAGGAATACAAAAACCATTTTAAAGGTGTACACTAAGCTCACAACTCATACAATCAGAAATATGTCTCTGTTACAATGCTTTATCAAAATGAACATAAATAAGCATCTTCTATTCTTAGGTAGTTCCAGGTGTATCTCGCATAATTTATCTAATTCTGACATCACCATGCATCCATTCATCCGTTCACATACATCTCATCTCATTACACACTTTGCTTCTCAAAAACTCTTCACATATATATGCATTATTACATACCCAGTTGACTTCTAAATAAATCTCAAAATGGAACCAACAATTATAAGAAAAGTAAATACAAAGTCGACGATCATACACTATCAAAATATAGGTAATACACAATCCAAATCCAACATAGCATGTTTGGATTCCATATTTTTAGTCTCTCAATCATCATAACCATTTAATTGCTTTGTCTCGCTGTATCACTATCTTTGTATGTCTTGAAACATCTTTATCTTTCATTTCTAAACTCCAAAACTCAAGCAACCTTAACTAAAGGTCTATCATATCCCTAAGTAGCTTCCTCTAAACTTGCATGTCTTCATTCATCATATACAGTGTTCGTTGCCCAAAACTATACTCTTGCACCCTGTAAACTACTTTTTGTACTTAGTCATTTTGCAAGCCTTAAATCCAAAATTGTGTTTCACTCTAAGCGATCATTCATAAATGACATGTTTCCATAAATGAAAACCCTAATGTTTTTCCTTAACACTCCTGAATGAGCCTCTTGCCAACAATCTCTCCCTTTGGCATTGATGGAAACACTTGTGAAAAATGACTAAGTGTCAATACCCCAAAAAAATTACACTTCTTTATCTCCTTTAAATATTTACTATATTATCTTCTCTATCTTTCCTCTATACATTTTTCATATCTTCTCTTCTCTCCCTTTGACATTAATGACAAAGGTGTACAAAAATGTAGATTGCATAACAAAATTGATATAACAGCTTACCCAAAAATCTAGACCATCTTAAGCACATCTTGGAAAGAGCTTTCCAAGATCTTTACTTCTTTCGTCCAAGTATTTACTAATATGTGACTCACATGAATCAGTCCATTAAGTGAAAAATAAGATGTCTCTGATGCCTTTAACTCAGTAGGCATGTTCCCAGTGAGAGCTTGCTTTATCTTCTCTGTGTCTGAAAGGTGTATCTCAAAAATTGATAACTTAGGAGTAATTAAACTCTTCAGCATACTAAATCTTCCCATAACTCTCCCTTTCTCTATCTCTAACACACTTAATTTGTCCAATAGTCTAGACACTTCTTTATCTAACTCCAATAGAGTGTGTGAGGAAGTCTCATAATTGCGCATCAACTTGTCTAGGATCTACCTATCCTTTTCTATGATGTCCTCAATGTTCTGAAGATGTCTGATATAATTCATATAGTAACTGTATAACTTCCTTCCACATTGTTAAGGTTTCAAGATTGCTGTAAATGTAATAACACTTCCTATTTGTATATAAAATGTGTTTTTCAAATGCAACAATCTCTCTTTCATTTATATTGGGAAAGAGGCTAGGAGAGACATGTCCCTTCATGGTACATTTCTATTCATTATAATTTTATAATGTTTCATTAATCAATCATATATTAGAATATGTTTGTTTGAATAATATATGTTTAATAATACTATATATATACAAGTATAATTTATTATTATTAATCAATATCTAAGTATTATATGTATTCAAAATGATCATACTACTGAAGCTACAAACATTAAAACTCCCTCTTAGCTAGGAAGGATGATCAAACAAAATGTGCAGTGGTCTCCCTTGTCAATACTTATGACCCTCACCATAATTCCACAAAATGTCAACACTCCCTATTAGCTAGAGAAGATAGAATCCATCAAGGTAATAAATCCATAAATTTTTTTTAAAAGAGGAAATACCACTTCACTGTGATATCAAGAGATATGGTATATGCAGGAATATCAAGTCACGCGATATTCATCATAGCTCATAAATAACCATATATGGTATGTGCAATGACATTACATCTCATGATATCTGCCATATCGATACTAAGTTTACGCAGAGACATGTCACGTAGTGACATGTCTCATACGGTCCAATCAATATGTAATACTAAGTTTAGAAGGATCCTAATAAGATTCATATGGATAATTAGAAATCACATATCACATAACTCTTGATATGTCTTCAAGTGCAGATCGAAACTTCATATAAATAAGAGATCATGGCTCATGTAGAGACATGCATCTACATAGTAGAGACATGTCTCTACATGAGACATGCTCCACTCGAATCGTTTCATGCAATAATTAGCGTAGGTTTATTGTAGTTTACAGTATGTAACACATAATAATATATGTGTTATGATACTTATCAATTATCATAACACATATATTATTATGTGTTACTCGTACTTGGCTTC
>MU223763.1:749195-781503 GCA_018584345.1 Thuja plicata
TATATATATATATATATATATATATATCACCAAGTACTCAGAGTAATCATCTCCAAATATCAAGTCCATGATATTCACCAAGTACTCAAGATGTCTTTTATGATATGTGCACCAGTATAACATATGTGATACTTACCATATAGACATGATATATCCATAAAATATAATTTGTAAGTATTGTAAACTATACCTTCTAGTCCATATTGATTTATAGGATATAAACTATCATAATTGAGATGTTTTCAAGGTCGTCATCTCACAACATCAATCAAATACAAGTGTTCATTTTTGAAAGGTCATAACCTTTCTTCAATGTTCATGGGAGGGACCATAACTCATGGAGTCACACACATGACAACCAGCTTGACTCATCTCAGAGGGTGAAACCAAAGGCTTTCACCTTATACTTTTCTCTCAAAGAGAAGAATGCAATAAAGTGCATATCAAGAAATCACTGATGCAAATACTCCTTCTCAACAAGGGCTTTGTTCTCCACAACTCCAAGCTTGTTCAAAAAATGTACAAACTTTACTTTGGTAGGAGGCTTGGTGAGAATACTGGTCGTCCAATCTTCAGTGATAATGTACCTCATTTGAATACTAGAGAAACCATCTCTCCATGGTCTACTCCCTCTGAAATTTCCTCAGATGTCAGCTGATGCAGATTCTCTAGCTTCTCCCTCTATCACGAAAGCATACAATATTCACATACTCCAATCATGGAAGATATCTTTCTCCAAGAGACTCTTATCATCTGACACATGATTTATATGTTCAATGATCACAACATTGTTCACAAGAGTGATTTCCCATACAAAAATGTACTTGTCTGATTTCATAGTAACATGGGTGAATGTAATAAATTGTGGATTTATTCTCTAACTTAATGATGATGTGGCTTCTTCTAAAAAAAAAATCAGCCTTTTGACTTCCCTCTGAATGTTATTTCCTCCTCTTTGAAGAAGTTTTTACAACCATCAACTCAATCCCATGACTACAAGCATCAAGTTCTTTCTCCCTTAAAATTAAATTTCTTATGCTTCTTCATCCATCATGATTCACTATCCCGATGTTATAGCAATAACTATACATATTGGTTGCTGAATATAAGGGCATATGCAATGCATAGGCTCTTTCCACAATTTTCTCAAAGAACTGCACCCTGCTATAAATAATCTCACATCTGTAGAGATAAATGATGCTGAGACTCCCACTCATCTCTAAGCACCATCCCTTCATATAGCCTCTTAGTTAGGAACATAAGTTGTATCATCCTAAGGATTCATCAAAATATAATATATCAACCTTTCATATATGTACAAAAATGCTCTAGCACACAGGAATGTATCTTTGATATCCACCAAAGGTCATAACTATGTATGACAATTAGGGATTTCATCATCGAACAAACAGGTCTAGCAATCTCCTTCGAGTGTCGACCAATAAACTAAAATGACTATTGTTCTTAGCACTAGGAATTCATAAGAGCTAATACTGTATATCACAGTTTTACATAAAGGGGTTTTCCAATGCTGAAAGGATATTTTGATGGGAGAATATCGAGCTTGATAGCCACTAAAGTTCATTAACTAATATGACTGGAAGGATAATTACATTTAAGAAGTGTTCGCTCTCTGAATCCATGACTATAAGATATCCCCTTCTAATTTTCCTCTAATTTCTAGGTACTTTGGCATATTCAGATGTAGATTATAATCAATGCTAATACCAACTTCCTCAATCTATCTTTGTTATGTGGTGTTCCTTAGATTCACACTGATGTATATATATGGTCTTTTTACTTTGATTCCAAACATAGCCGAATCAATTCCTAGTCTGTGCGGATAGTATGATGTTGCTATCCATTTCTATTCATCTTCACATAAGGGGAATGGCTCCAAAAATACCATCTATAATTTATAAATTCCAAACATTTGATCTCTGTATGATGTGATATTCATCACGGCTCCAAAATATTAATCCTCAAGAACTATAGTTGGAAGTAATACAAGTCGCCTTCTCCTAATATTATTCCATTATGTTTTATCTGGAATATTAGAAGATGAATCCCTTCTGGTCTAACTCCTACATATATCCCTATATATATATATATTGTTAATGCCTTCATCTTTGTAGTGGAACATGTTGTGAGAACGCTAGCAAAAGATAAATGATTTGGTTTGATGCTTTCCTCATATATTGCAATGAAAAGTATAAATGCCTCTTTGCAATATCCATTTCGTGCATACCCCCATCAGGATTTCTCTATTCTGTCTTAAATTTTCTAATTTTTCTGTATTTGGCATACCTAGATTACCATTTGGGTGTGCTATGAAATGATGGCAGAGAGAACATTGTATAATGATGAAAAAAGAATCACAACTTGGTGATTGATCCAACCTACACCACTTAGTATTCGTATTTCATGCCTTGCTAATAAATGACCTCCAACATTATTGATAGTTAATCCAAAGTGATGTTCACGTTGTGTAATTGCGATGGGAATCACTCCTTAAGGAAATAATCCCTTTGTCCTCTGGATTTCTGCGAAAGGGTATTGTATTCTCGTAAATATGAAAATTCATCGCTAAGAGAGACTTCATGAACCAAAGTTTGTTTGTACTGAGTCAAGCCAAATGTTTTTCCCCTTCGTATATATCTGATAATGTAAAACTTGTTGATCCTATGGTGTTATCATTGAATGAATTATTATGTCACTGGTTAACTCTGAATCGCTGAATTTTTCTATGGAGTAAAGGAATGATTTTTTGTCTATGTTGACTCTTACGACACTCATGATCTCAATCTACCAATCACAATAACGTAGGCCCCACACATAATGCACATTGCATTCCACGAGACTGTGGAAAAAGAATTCTGATCTGTCAATAGATCAATGTGTCAAGCACAAGATGCCCTGATCATTAAATGGCTCGATGGGCCTCAACAAACAAATGACCACCATGCATGTCATAAGATCCAATGATCACTCCTCAATCCACATGGATCAGTTAAGATCATAGGGCTTCGACAAGATCAAATTTGACTCAATCGATCCAAGGATTCAACTCAGGAAATCTTTGTTCACCCGCATATTATCATCATATATTTAAAATTATTTTTGAAGTCTCAGGGGCCTGGTAGGGAACCCGCTCTGATACCATGTTAAGGTTTCAAGATTGTTGTAAATGTAATAGCACTACCTACTTGTATATAAAATGTGTTTTTCAAATGCAACAATCTCTCTTTCATTTATATTGGGAAAGGGGCTAGGAGAGACATGTCCCTTCATAGGACATGTCTATTCATTATAATTTTATAATGTTTTATTAATCAATAATATATTAGAATAATATAAGTTTGCATAATATATATATATATATATATATATATACAAATACAATATATTATTATTAATCAATATCTAAGTATTATATGTATTCTAAATGATCATATGACTGAAGCTACACAAATTAACACATGTGATACAAAACTCTTTGCTTTAGTCATTGTTTTGCCTAGTATGACCAAGTCCCATGCAATAGACTTGCATACTTCTTCTAACTTCTTAGCTAAGTATTTATGTTCTTCTTTTTCTTCTGTGATCTTCTCTAAGGACTCATAGTGACTGTCAAAGTCATCCAATGCCTTGTTCAAGTTCTCTGCAGTGTCCTTTCCTTGAAAATTAAGAGGTATAGGTAGGAGTTTTTTGACAATATCAACTGCTCTTTCCATTTCCCTTGAGTTCTTCTCAAATTTCTTCTCAGATCTCTCTTTTGCCTTTGCAAATGCGATGTAGGATAGCTTCATTAGTTCATCCTCATCCATACTCTCAATGTTAGTGCTCAGAGTATTATCTCCACTTTCCAACAATAAAGATGAAGAAACAACTATATGAGTTTCTTGTTTCACTTCAACTTTATTTACTTTTTTCTTCATCTACCTCACCTTCACTCTCCTTCTGTTCTTTTTTATCTACCACTTTCAGCTCAATACTTCCTCCAATATTTGCAATATTGCTAGTATCCCTTTTAAAAGGGTCACTGTCATCCTTTGAAGTGTACAAAGACATAGGCACACTGGTAACAAAGAAATCTGGCTGCCTTACAGTACTGAAAAATTGGCTATCATCTTCAACTTTGACTGATGTATCAAGTTTTACTTTAGCTACCCTTGATGACTAGCCTTTTAGAATAGATTTAGGCTTAGTAGCCTTGGGAGGTGAATATTTTTTATGCTCAATCCCCATTAAAATCTTGTCTACTACCTTCTGTTTCCTTAATCACTTCATCATATTTTCTCCCTATTATCTTTACCAATCTTGATTTAGTTCTCAATAGTGATTTTATAGAATTTAATATCCTTTCAATCTCTTTAACATAAACAATAGGTAACATATATTCAATGGCTTGTTTTCTATTTTTTCATCTTCAATTTGTGCTAACTATTTTCTTATCTCTAATTTCTCATATAGATCCTCAGGTATACTTCCTTCAATTTCTAACAAGTTATTCTTAAAAACAATTAAATGATTGATGACCATGTCCTCAATCAAGAGTTGGTAATATGCATCAAACCTCTCACAGTATCTAGTCAATGAAATAAGCTTTCCTTTCTCAATTATCCTCTTCTCTAGTATCTTCATATCAGTTTTCTAGAGTTGTTTCACCTTTTTGCTCTTCTCTTTGAATTTCTTCTCCTCTGATTTCTCCTTTACAACTTATGTTCTTTGTTTCTTAGGCAAAGAGTCCTATTTAGTGGATCTATTATTTTGTTTGGTAATTCCTTTAGTTTCTCTTCTTGCAATGGCTTATTTGGTGGTATAGGTGTGGTTTCTAGTACATCAACTATAGTAGGAGGTGGACTGATAAATTTCTCTATCTCTGAAGGTGGAAGGTAGTTGCAGGAGTAGTGGTCGCCAACCCAGAATCACCTTCTGTCATCTTCTTCCTTACCTCTTTCATATCTTCCTTTGTGATAATAGCCTTAGCTGCTAGATTGTCTACCACATTTTCTACTTTCCTCTTCCTTGTTGCTTGAGTTTTTTCTTCCCTTATCTTCGCAGACTTCTCTTCATAAGTGCTCCATCTTTCTTCAGATGGATCAAACTCTGAGGATAATACATGTTCAAATTGCATAGTATAATCAGTTTCAACCATGAAACAAATTGTATCTTTATACTTCTCTACCAAAGCCTTAGGTGTCCTCATTCTTTCTCTCATCTGTCTCTACAAGATTTTGATTATCCCAAATAGTTCACCATCAACCCATGTACTATTACGTCTTCTATAACTCTGTGTAATCTAAATTCCAGTGGGTTCATTGTCCTTCGAAGCTCTAGGGTGCATAATAGGAAATTTGTGTATAATGTGGATGTACATGTGTATCAATAACGATCCAAACTTGAATGCCTCCGACTTATCCTTCTTTATATGCTTCTCATTTTCCAAAAATTGTTGTGCAAGTACTTCTCATAGATGGTATTTGATTTTTTCCTTTACCATTCTATATGTCATCATGATTACTCCTGCGGATACCGAGTTAGGTCGACTGCTATAGTGTAGTTTATATCTGAGAATCATGGAAACTATTCTGACATCTTGCTGAAAGATGTCGTCTATGGTCATCGCTCTCTTATCCCATCTCGAATGAGTTAGGGTTTCCACCCGTTTCTTTGTGTTCTTCTCCATGATAGGGATAGCACTAGAGTTATCAAAGCCTATTATTCCATGAATCAAATCACTACATATCTTCACTAGAAGATCTCCAATACAAATGAATTGGTTGTGTACTTTGCTCAAAATAATTTTGATCCATTCCTCTTTGTCAAATTCATAGAGTTTCATCATTAGTAGGATACTAAAATTCTCAAGATGTGTGAACTCATATTTCCATTTTCCATATGCTCCAATCATGTCCTTAATCTCCTTATATATCTCAAAGTCTCCCAGAGACTCATACTTATAGTGAATGTAAGCCTTAATGTCTTTGACATGTAGAACATTGTAAGATGTTTACAAAAATGCACCTTCAGGATCATCTTCGATGGATATAAATTGATGTTTCTTAAATTTGTATCTAGGCCTTTTGAAAATATCAAAAATCAATGGAGTATCCATAACCAAAGTTTGCAAATAATCAAAAATAGCTCTCATTGATGAATCTGTGAATTTCTACTTTGTCTAATCGCACAACGCACTTGCTTCTTTTTTTTTTCTTCAGTTCTACTTCTTTGAATGATAATTAGATAACTTTATTTGATTGACCTTATACTTTCTTGTATAAACAAATGACATAGTTCCCCATTAAATCATCTCTGCACAAGATCTAGTTAACTAAAAATCTAGCGATCACTAGATATGGCTCGCAAAGCTATACGATCATAGATATATGATCCATAACATCTCTACATACTCTCCCTAAGCTCGCAAGAGCTTAATCTCCATCATCAGGGCTAGATAGATTTATGATGTTTCTTTCCAATGCTCCCCCTATGGCCATTCTTGGCCATCTAGGATGATGTAGCAATGTTAGCGTCAGGCGAATACTTAGTAGCATCTATTGACTCTCCCTAAACCTTTTCCTCACTTGGTTGTTTTACCTTCTATACCTTATCATTGTTCATATCTCTTGCTTTCCTGAAATGACTGTTAAATTCCTTTGCAATACTCTTAGCATCACCAATATTATTCTTTACATCAATAGGTGGAGGTCCACTTATGTTCTCAATTCTATTATACCTACAAAAATTCTCTATGTGTCCTAGATTATGACATTTGTAGCATGTAGGAGGAGGTTATTCTGGTTAATCTACAACTTACAATACTTTTCAATGTGCCCAAAGTTATTGCATTTTTAACATGTGATCTTAGCTATTGTTCCTTCTCCATTGTAATCTTTCTTGGTTCTAGATTGATTAGGATTCCTACATTCTTCTTTCTTGTGTCCATATGCATGAAAATTCAAACAATAGCCAGAAAAGGATTTGTAAGGAATCTTACTTCTGCAGTATTTCTTCATGTGTCCAATCTTGTTGCATCCAAAGCATTTTCCTCTAAAAGGTCTGATTTTCTCTTTAGGTTCTTCAAGAGTAGGTGTTTCTTCATCAGTCTTCACTTTAGATTTTTCTTCTCGAGTCTTAGAACATTTAGCTTTATTAAAGCCAACTCCAGTCATGTCTCCTTTAGGTTTCTGTCTATCTCTCTACTCATCAATCTTATCAGTGCTCATATGAAGGTTTTCAATATGTTTCTTAGCCTCAACAAGTTCTCCCTTTATGATTTGATTATATTTCTCTAATTCCAGATATTTGTTCTTATAGTCATCTAGTTCAATCTACATTTGTCCCATCTAAATATTAGCCTCATTTAAGGTTTCTATAATTTTTTTCTATTATTCTTTACTTGTTGAATCTCTTTATCCATTTGAAAGGAATTAGTTTCATGATCAACCTTCAAAGTATCTTTCTTTTGTTCAAGTTGTTTTATCTGATCTATAGTATCATTGTCTGAATAAGATACTGTCTCTTACTCCTAGATAGTTCAAGTTTTTCTTTTAGTTTCTTGATGAAACCCTCTACTCTTCTTAATTTAAATTTCAAATCACCATTTTATGCTTTATCCTTATCAAGGTCTTTGAGTGCTGCTGCAAAGTTTTCTTCGAAAATTTCAGAATCCATCTTGATCTCCCTTAAGCTGTTAGAATTTCTCTCCAAGGGCCAATAGCTCTGATACCAATTGTTAGGATTAAGTAATATTGAGAGGGGGGTGACTCACTATTACAACACTTTAAACTTAAACTTATCAAATTCCAACTTAACCAGATAATTGAAAAAATGAAAAGAACATAAATACAAAACACACAACTCATAACACCATGAATTTGTTCTTGAGGAAACCCTAGCCAAGGGAAAACCCCGGTGGGGATGGTACCCACAAATATGCACTAAAAGTATATTGTCCCTGTTAGGAGACCTAGCCATATTAGGAGATAAATATTACATTAGTACATTTCCTTGTTAAAGGAATACAAAAACCATGTTAAAGGTGTACACTGAGCTCACTTCTCATACAATCAGAAATATGTCTCTGTTACAATTCTTTATCAAAATAAACATAAACAAGAATATGCTATGTTTAGGTAGTTCCAGTTGTAGCTTGCATCATTTGTTTGATTCTGACATTGCCATGCATCCTTTCATCTGTTCACATACATCTTATCTCATTACACACTTTGCTTCTCGAAAACTCTTCATATATATACATTATTACATACCCAGTCAGTTTCCAAATACATCTGAAAATGGAACCAACACTTATAAAAGTAAATAAAAAGTCAGCGCTCATACACTATCAAAATATAGGTAACACCCAATCCAAATCCAACATAGCACATTTGGATTCCACATTACACTCCCTCAATCATCGCGACCATTCAAATGCTCTGTCTGATTGTATCACTGTCTTTGCATGTCTTAAAAAATTTGCATCTTTCTTTTTTGAACTCCAAAACTCAAGCGACCTTAAATCAAGGTCTATCATATCGCAAAATAGATTTCTTTAAGCTCGCATGTCTGCATTCATCATATACAGTGTTTTCTGCCCAAAAATGTACTCTTGTACCCTGTAAACTGCTTTATGGACTTAGTCATTTTGCAAGCCTTAACTCCAAAACTGTCTTTCACTCTAAGTGATCATTCATAAATGATGTGTTGCCATAAATGACAACCCGAACACTCCTGAATGAGCCACTTTCCAACATCTTATTCAACATATTTTTGAGATGGTGGATAAGATGGTAGAGGAGACACAACAAGTATGGTAGACAGAGCTATCACTAGTGCCAAACAAGGACCATGCTCTAATGATGAATCATTATGTGTGTCACTAGGAACTCTATTCAAAGATTTTGAAAACATTGAAGATAAATCCTGATTAATCGCAACAAATTCATATATATCATAATAATTATTATAATCATGATTAATCTCAAAAATTCATATATATCACTAAAATTATTATTACCAATATTATTATCAACATTAACATCCAAATTAATTACAATAGGATATCTCATGTGCGGTAGAGATGAAGAATAATCATTACGCATAGATAACTTCAATATGTGACAAGGTGGATTAAGATAAAGATCCTATTTAGGATTAGGAAAGGGTGTCAAAAAATATAACCAAGTCAACATTTGACTGCATAGGAGAGGAAATTCTTTAGGAAGAAAGATCATGAGCCTTTGCACATTGTCTTTATTGGTGTTGTCTTACACTACAATTTATTTTTAGGAATTGAAAATTGCATGAATAAAGGTTTTTGATCACTCAACATTAGTTCCTTTTGTTCCTTTTCTCTAGGAGTGGAAGGGGGAATAGAATAAACCAAACTAGGTTTAGAGATGGAAGATTCCAAACTTTTTTTCCTTTTACCTTAATAGGATTTGGGAGGTAGAACTGTGACATATATGGGATAAATAAAGGTAGTAGGAAGAAGTCTAGGTCTAGGATGCAGAGATGAAATAATTGTATCCATATCCATTGATGTAGAATAAATTAAGGTGGACCTTAAAGGATTACCTAAGGAAAACTCATATATTCTATTGGCTTTAAAATTTTGATAGTATAGGAAAAGGATGTCTTAACAAGGTTGAAGAGGTTGAGGTTTGTGAGGCCAAAAGTAATCAAGGGTATAATTTTAGTGATTAGATAAGGGATAATATAGACTAAGATTTATTTCTATAACTTTCCTACTATGGGGAAAATTCAAAAACTTATGAATGGTAGACGTAATAACTTTCATGGAAGTGATCCGAGGATGTCCCAACTTCGCATGAAATTGGTTTAAGGAGGAGATAATGGAAAATGTAACATCTAAGGACTTAGTACCAACTTTTATGGAAAGGGTAATGAAACATATAGTGGGACAAGTGAAACTATCATGTACCTCAATAACATCATTATATTTATCATATGTATATTGATTAAATTTTTGTGTATAGAGATGGTCTTTCATAATAACACTCATTGTACATATTAGATCAATGAGCACTCAAGGGAGAGCTTGTATTTGATCTTTACACTAATGTATAATGGTCCATCAAGTGCATTAATTTCATCCATTTAATCAAATATAATGAAAGGTTCACACTTAGCCTTAGGTTTCTCATTTAAGTTTGCAACATTGTTTTCTTCATTAGATATATCATCAATAGCATCAAATCTTAGACCATCATGTTTAACAAAATTGGTCAAATTGGAAGGCAAAGGATTGTTGAAGATTTGAAAATTTAGTTTAAGAGGTACCAAAAATTTATTTCATTTATCATTCATTCCATCTATCACTATAGCATTGAAATTAATAAGGTCTTGAGTTTCATGTTTCAAATGGATACATTTTTATATATCATGCCTGGGTGAACAATAGAATTGAAAAAAATGTTTTGTTTTATCAAAAGAATGGAAAAAACATACAGGTGTTTATAGGATGAATAGGAGGCAGTCTCAACATTTTTTATTATTAATAAATTAAATCATGATACCATTCAAATATTTGGAAAAATGTGAATTTTAATATGTTTGAATTTAGATGCAAAGGGAGCCACAACAAGGATTGTGATTACTACTTGAGAATTAATATGATTGGAAGAATTATTCATATTGATCTTGATGAAGTCCTTAGTTTATTTTCTAAAATTTTGAAAGCACAAACATCTCCATTTCTATCAAATAGAGTCAACAATGAAGAAGGTTCCTATTGACTCCCTCGATACTAATAATTATGAAGTTTTGTGCATAAGTTGAGAAGTCAAAAATCATAAGATTATCTCTAATATCTTTTTAAAAATTATCAATGAGAATTATTTGAGCATCACCATCAGAAATAGGATAAGAGATTTGTAAATACAAGTGTTTATATCTACAAATGAAATAAATTAACTTGACTTATTTAACATGTTGTTTTCAATTCATTAAATTAGTCGAAATAACTTGTGGACCAATATTATTCTAGAAAAGTTGAATGCAAGCAATGATAGTTTTGGATTTGACTGTGTGATTTTTTTTAGAATCAACATTTCAGATCACACTCTGCGACCCATCATCTTTTTTCTACTTACCTTCTCATGCATCCTGATGATGGATCATAGAGTGTAATAAAAAATGTTGATGATAAAAAAAATCACACAATCGAATCCAAAAACTATCACTGCATTTGTATGGATTATGGAAATCTAATAGTTTTGATTGAATGAAATAATCAACCAATTATTAAAAATAAGTAATTGAATAATCAGACAAAGACTAAAACTATTCCAAAGTAAGACTAAAACCATTCCAAAGCTCTATCTTTCAAGGAATGAGGAAAATTTTTAGTAAGAAACTTTAGGTCATGTACCATCATAAATTCTAAGCACCTTATGGGTGTCTACAATTTCATGATTTTTTAGAACCCACCTTAGTGTGTTTCCATTTTAACATGCATAATAGGAATTCATATGGTACTTAATGAAAACCTATATTCAAATGAGTCATATTCACCAAAATCAATGAGAGCCTTTATTTCTAGGCGTTCTCATTTATTATTTCTCTCCTTCAATCATTTATTAACCAACATGGGCCCTATGTTACCATCTCTGGACTTTTTTCTTCTTCTCGACCTTGTAATAAATTTTACCTTAATATGGAGTTCCTTTATTATGTGATATCCGTGATTTTGATTTTATACCTGATTGGTGGGAAGAGGACTCTTGGGGCGTCCTCTTCCCAGATGTTTTGCCCAAAATTTGAATCGAGGACCCATCTTTTGGTTTTAGTGGGATTTCCAAATTTGTGTTGGCCTCTATCAAATTTTGACCTCCAAAATATTTTCAAAGGTATAAGAGAAAGATATATCTCCTTATTTGGACATAAGGCAATTTGGGATTCAATATCTCTCATACAATTTTACATCTAAGCATTCTCAAGAAAGATTTATAGCATTCTAGGTTGTTTCCAAGGAAATATTATCCATGGATCAAGCTTCTTTCCCTCATTGAAGGCCAAGAAATAGATTCTACCATCAAGGATGAAGATCATATTGCAAGAATACATCTACATATATTCAAGCTTCTACATTCATTCAAGTCTTCAAGTCTTTCTTCTTCTCAATCAAGCATTGTGGCAAACTACAACATCCATTGCACAAGGTTTTTTCTTTCATGATTTCCTTTTGGGTTTCTGTGTGAGGCCAAAGCTATTTCATAAACATACTTGATCACATTCAAAGAAGTATTTGCATTACCAAGGTATGACATAATTTAGTTTTAATATCACTATTAAATGACATCATGTTTTCATTTAATTTATTTAATTTCAAGGTTTATTCCAAATTGGAGTTTTACCGAGGTAAACCCCTCTACACAACCCTTTTCCCCATTTTTTGTGTGTGGGTGTAGGTGGATAACCTACTTTTTGGATATAGAAAGTACAAAATATGACAGATAGTCTAGAATTCAAATCGTCAAAAAAGTAGTAGTAATACGATGGCTCAAGCGATCTCTTCTCGAGAATAGGATGCCCTAGGCAACCTCTTCCTTGCAGATCATCTTCAAATAAAAATCTTAGGTTAGTACTACTATTTGGTTTCTATTTTTGGTACTTACAAGTTACTATCCATTCTCTATCGGTCTTAATGGTGGCTTTAGTTGAGGAATTAGTTTGAGAAAAAATTGAGCATGATGGAGGATTTGAAGGCATATCATTGTGGTAGGTAGGAAATGAATATGGTTGAGAAATAAATGAAAGTATTTTTGAAGGTGGAATATAAGCATATTGATGTATATGATTCCCCCCACTACTAACATGTGTAGTGTTAACATTTTGTTTAATTGTAGCCATGATGGAAGATGTATAAAATGTAGGAACATTAGAAAGAGATGTAGGAATAGGCATGGACATCTCAATATGATTTTGAGGACTTGAATATCCAAGAACATTGGCACAACTAACCACTTTCATAGTGTTTAATCAAATACATGAGCAATACCACATAAAACTTCCAGACCATGTTAATTATTCCTAAAGGGGAAAATTCTCATGACTAATTCCTTATCCTTAGTGATAAATTAATAAATTGGTCACTGATCCAATACTTCCAAAATTGAAAATTAGCTATTTTATAGAACTTCTTTGGGTAATCAGTTGGGAACACCAATAGATTGGCGATTCTACTGGGAAAAATAAGATTTATACAATTTTCAACTATAAAATAATATGGTGGTTCCTAGTCATCAAGCACCACTTGAACAACCTTATCAAGATTAGAGGGAGGCTGATCTTATAGATTTGGTATCACATATGAGAATTGTGGCTTGGGAAAATAAAACAAATATTACGCAATTTCTTATGGTTAATCTTTCTTTGGTATAAGAAGAGGAGAAAACTATAGCTATTGATGATATTATTGAGATAATTGTTGCTCAACAGAGAAATCCTAACCATTGATATGTTCTGAAAAGAATCCTCGTCTAGTTTTGTTGTTGCCAATTGGACAATTTTACAATCATTTGTGTAAAAATAAATGTGAAGTGATTATAGAAAGAGGATTTTAAATTATTGTCATTTAAAAATATATCCCTTAGATAAGGGTGGCCACTTAGATAATTTTGAAATTAGTATCTTCAAAGAATCAAAAGAATTATTGATTGGAGAATGGTAAATAGTAGATCCAAGACACAAGCAGAAAAGAAAGGCTTGAAGAAGAAAAGTTAAGACAAGAAGCTTCAAAACAAATGTGGAAACCAAAGGAAACAAGTACATCAACTCCTACCAATAACCCAAGTCCTACTGAAGGAGAACAAACCCCTTTCCTACATAGTGAACCAAGGCCTTTGTGAACCTTGTTTGAAGGAAGAAATTTATATTAGGGATTTTCCTAAAGGTCCCTTTTGGAAAAATTTCAAAAGGTCAAGTAGTTGTCTCTATTTATCTAGATCCTATCACTTCTGCATAACCAACAAATACTATTGGAATGTGTTTCACCACGTCTGAAAGCACATTGCCCAATATTAAAGTCTTTTGAGTTATTGAGACAGTTACAATAATCAAATGATCCTAATGCTTAAAACCACTAGGCATCTCAAGGTCTTTACAATTTAGTAGGAGCCCAAACCACAATATCAAATATTCCTATTAATTTATATTTTACTAATGCTAATACTTGTGTCACTTTTTCTCCTAAACCTACTGATGATGAGTTAAGACAAAAGATTGAAGACTTGAGAATTTAGGTGGAAAGAGTCAAACTAGAAAAGGAAAAGGAAGCCTTGGCCCAAATTTTTTTTTCTCTAAATTCAGGTCCAAATTTTAATACAAATTTGCAGCCCAATGCAAACACTAATCCCTCACTTTTCCAAACTACTTGTAATATGGGAACAAAACAATCAGGACTTTCAAATGCTTCCATATTTTCTCCTTCCTCTACAAGTACATATTTACCATCTCAAAGTATTATTTCCATGACCAATGCCCAAGCATGCCAGATAAGTAATCAAGGATTCACTACCCTTGTTACATCTACATTCACATCCAGAAAACTTTTAACAACTTAACAATCCCAAATCAAATTGTTGCAAGTGCACAATATTCAAGCTCTACTCATAATATAGGAGCAAGTACTTTGCCATTTTATTTTGTATGTAAAGAAAAGGGGGGAGGACAAAATTTAATGGATTTTCCACTTTTTCTTAATGCATAAATCAAAAGGAAGTTGTACCACTAGGCTCAAGTTAGACTTAAGGGTAAAATGGGATGATGATCCTTTGTTGTTTTATGATTAAGATAAGATGGATTTAAGGAAAAATGATATAATGATGAAAATACGAAGGATAAATAAGAAAATTACGTAAGATTCAAGAAATACAGACTGGCAAAAATTGGGAAAACACCTACAAAGACTTGAAATAGGATATAGAAGATTGTATTAACCCACAATTTAAATTTGAAGTGATTTTGTAGGGTACATATCAAATTGGACATTTTGTTCCTGGGAATAGTTTACAAAATTTTGTTGCATTCCCCATATTTTTGCTTGGGGTAGTTATCTTTGCGAGCTTGGAGAAATTGAAGCATGGAAGGCCAAAATATTTCAAGGTCAAAGTTCCCTTAAGTAGTTAAAGGTTTATAGAGACTATGGTTAACCATGATTATTTCTCCATCATGGGGAAATTTCAAACACTTATGGATAGGAGATACTATAGCTTTCATGGAAGTGAGCCAAGGAAGACCGAGTCTAAGTTGAAAGTGATCAAAAGTTGGGATGACAATAAATGTGACATCTAAGGTTTTCTTACCGAATTCTATGAGAAAAAGAATGGAACCATGGGTAGGATAAGTGAAACCACTAAATGTTTTTATCATTACAACACATTTGTCATCGAAATCTCATTAGATATAACTAGTATAAAGATGTTCTTCAATTATAACATTCACTATACAATTAGGATCTATAAGAACTCCATGAGAGGGAATACCATTAATCTTCACAACTATATAAAGAAGACTATCAGGTGCACTAATAGTCTCCTTAGGATCAAATGTAATGGAAAGATAAATTTTAGGATTAGGTTTAGGTTTAGATTGATCAATAAGGTTGAAAATATTGTTGGCCTCGGTACACTTAGTTTCATATCTCACAATGGTAGGAGAGTAAACAACATCGGTAGAGGAAGAAGGCAAAGAAGAAATAGACTCAATGATATTGGTTGAATGGTAACTGAAATGATTGATATAAATTTGCAAGTTTTTGTTACAAAGGGAAATGAATTTATTTCCTTGGTCATTAAGACCCTAAACATATATAACATTAGAATCAATGAGGTCTTGAACAATTAATTGCAATGGAAACACTTTTTAGTATCATGACTAGGTTGACGATGGTATTGACAAATTTTTTTGGGATCAAAGCTTTTTTTGGATTGTTTGGAAGGATCAATTTGCTTAATGAGAGGAAGTGTTAAGACATCAACATTAAGAAAATTTAACATCACATTATGCAAATATTCAAAAAGAGGTGTAAAATTACAAGAAGGTATAAAATAAGATGACAAAGAAGCCACACCTTTGGACGTTGTTGCCACTTGCGCATCAATAGTGTTTGATGAAATAGTGGTCTTTATGAAGCCTTTTGGTTTTTAATCTTCTGAAAATGCTAGGATGCGACATCACTCTTATCAAATAGATCCATTAGAGTGGTGCTCTCAAATTTACTCACTTGAAGCTGATAATTATGAATCAGTTCACATAATTGAGTAAAGAAAGAGAATTTATAAAGCAATATCTTATCCCTAATTTATTTTTTGTAAATTTAGCAAGAAAAATAGGTTGAATATCAAAGTCAAGCACATGATAAGAAATTTGATCATGTAAATGCTTAAATCTACTAATGAAATCAATCACTTTTTCTTTAACACCTTATTTACAATGAATTAAATTAGTCAAAGAAATCACAGGACCAATATTTTTTTGAAATTGTTGAATGAAATCATTATCAAGTTTTTGGAAAAAATCAATGGAATAAGGAAGAAAAGAACAATACCATTGTAAGGCGTTAGCTCAAAAGGTTCTAGTAAACAATTTAGCCATGAACCTATGATCATGAGAAACATCACTACATAATTTATGAAAGGTATTAACATGAGTCAAGGGATCACCTTTATAATTGTAAGTCTCCAAATGAGTTATTTACATGTATTAAGGGATAACAATATGAATAATGTCAAAGGACAAATGGATAACAATGTCACATGTAGGAATGTTGAATTTGGATTGATTCATGGAGATAGTTTATTATTGCAAGGATGAAACAGATTAAGAAAAGGAGATTGATAGTGGATTAGGTGGAAAGGTTGGTATGAGACATATGTGAAATGTTAGGACCATTATGGAAAATGGAAGAAAAATTGGAATATGAAAATGGAAGACTGTTGTCGGTAGGCATGGATGAAGGTTGTGAAATGCATGAAAAAAATTGAGGAGTAACAATAGGATTAAGAATGCTTATAAAACTAAAATGTATAGGATTGATGTTTGAAATAGATGTAATCATGAGAAGTGGACCATTAGTAGAAAAACTAGGTAATGAAGCAGGAATGAGAATAGAAGCTTCAACACTAGTAGGAGGTTGAGTTAAACCAAGATCTTGAACACAATCCTAAAGAGGTATAACATTACTATCAACAAGATGGGAAATAGTTCATAACAATTTAATACCATGTTCATCATTATGAATCAACTTCCTCAAACCTTCTACTAAGAAGATAAATTTCGTATTATAATTTTCTTGACTTGACCATTGCTCATTTTTGTCAAAGTCGTGGGAAAGATTTTGAACTTGGGTAGGAAGAAATATTAAAGATTCATCTTCATCATGAGAATAGTGGGAAGAAGGATTATCAATGATAGTAATAATGTCATTAGTAGGCATGTGTGCCTCATCAAGATTCCCAGGAAACATAGTGGATCCAGGATTAAAGGAACCCATAATTATATGGCTTCTAACTAGAATTATACAGGTTGGACTCAATTGTTAGGATTATGTAATACTGAGAGGGGGGGGGGGGTGAATCAGTATTACAACACTTTAAATAAATCTTAAACCAATTCCAAATAAACCATAAGTATACTTAAATTAAAATAAAATAAAAAAATAACACAAAACTCATAACACCATTATTTTTTGTCGAGGAAAGCCTAGCCAACGAAAAACCCCGGTGCAGATGGTACCCACAAGCATGCACTAAATGATGAACTATAACTGATTGAATGTTTGAAGATGTTAAGATTGATCATCATGCAAGGCATTAAATCAATTAATGTATTATATTATCATTGATGTCAACTTGATATAATATGTATGGTCATGGACATACTACCAAAGACTTCAAAGAACCATTGAATCAAAGGCTATACTATCAGTAATGCATATAAGTCAAGTATTCACAAAGTGACTGTATACACCAATGAGGTGCACACCAACAAACAGAGTAAAAGAGTAGAGTCACAATGTTACCCGATGAGCTAATGCACAACATTATCGACGAACAAAGTCACAGTGTTGCCCAATGAGCAAAGCATAGAGTAACCCAACAGAAAGAAATATAGTGTTGCCCAACGGACGGAGATCTCAAAGACAACTGAAGTCACACCGACGGAACAATCAGTTATCACTGATGACTAACTAAAGTGTTGACCAACTGAATAGAGAGTTCAGAAACAACAAAATGCTTAGCTTTCAAGAGCTATAAATAGACTTAATTGATACTTATCAATGTTTTAATTGACCAGATAAAGTCGAGGATAAGTAAAGGATTTAAAACTGCTTTGTCCAGTTGGAAAGAAGATCTCTACGAGATAAAAATGGAGTTTTGCTTTAAATCTAATTGGAAAGAATTATGGATCACGCCAAGAATAAAGAAAGATAATAAACGGTGAATCATGTCTATAAAGAGACAAACCCAATTCGTTATGAATTGTGGGGTGAAGAGAAAATAGGAAAGATGCTAAAGAAATTCTTAAGGAAAAGGAAGTCTTCATTCAGTCCTGATCAACAAGCTGGAGAAAGAGCTAGATTCTGTAGACACCGATGAACATTGAGAAAACATCATAGAGAAGAATAGTATGGAGAAAAGGTATAGAATTTATTATATTGATCAGAGAGGTAATGCACTTAAAATAGATCTAAAAATCTATAATTCAAGTTGTATGTGTGAACATATCACTTTAATGTTTCAGTTTAACCATTGAAGCATCAAGTCTCTTAACAGAGCAGGACTTTAAATTATTTTGTAATTGAGATACATCCCAAGGAGTATCAACAAGTTTGATCATAGAAAGTAGCATTGGATATGCCCGATACCTATTGATAGGCCAAGTGAGTGTTTGATAAAGGATGGTAGTGTAATATCTACAAATGTGTTGTGTTTTTCATATAAGAGACATTACATTTGAATATATTATGGGGGTAAATAAGATGCTGGTGCAGGAGCACCTATTATTTGGATGTCTCAAGGAGAATTTAATATTTTACATTTTCTATAATATGGTTTCATTATTATGTAATGTCCTAAATAATATTTGGAATCCATTCAAACCATTTTGTAAGGCTATTAAAGCCATTAAAATCAGAGTGACCTATAAGGTTATGATAAAGTCTAACATGGTAAAACCACTAAAATATATCCAAATATAGTGGAATTGATGTAATTAGAGTATTTAAAATATTTTAATTATATTTTAAAAGGTTTAGCGAAGGTTTGAGGATATTTGAACAATAATTGTAAAAGTTGTTCAAAAGTTGTCAAAATTATAATGACAACTTTTACAACTTGGTGACAACTTTTTGAAAATTTGTTAAAAGTTGTTAATGGGTAGTTTTAAGTTGGTTGGATGGTTTATTATGATTCCAAATTATATAAATTTGCTCTCCAAAATATGAAATTGTAAGTTGGAGGTGTTTGAAGAAGAATTTGGAATGGAAGAAAACTTGTTTTTGATGTAAAATATTTCAATTTTCTGATTATTTTTCCTACAAATTCTCTGATATTTTGATTGGTGCGAACTCATTTGAAATGATACAGACCTGAAAATTAATTTTTTATAAAGGTATAAGAGTTATCTTTCTTTTGGTTTTATTTTAGTTTATTTTCATTACGTTTTGTGGAAGTTATAGCCGTTTTGGTACAGACTAGTTGAATTCTATCATAACATGAGCAACTTTGGAAAAAACGCAATAACTTTTGTTTCATTGCTTGGATTGGGCTATAACATTGGGAAAATGTTTTTAATTCACTTTTATTGAATCCCACCAATGGGATTTGCTTCATTGTTTCAGTTATGGAAGTTATTAATAAATCTTTGAGGGTTTCAAATTCTGCCCTAGTTTGAGAAATTGTTTTAAGATTACAAAATAGTTCCATTTATTGGAATAATTGAAGGAAGTTTGTAAATGTGAATCCTAAAATTGCATCAGATGTTCTCCTTCTATCCCTAGATATTTAAATGAAATATCCAAGTTGATTAACCCAAAAGGAAGGATCAATGCATAAATGAATCAATCATTGATTAACAAGAATACAGAAGGAAGATCTTAAGTACTTGGTTTGATTTGTTAATTTGAATGTGAAATAAATTTAGATAGATTTATAACCTTAATTGAATTGAATAGGAGAAATTTACTAACCTTTAAATATTGTAGATATGAAGAATGCTATTTTCTGAAGCCTGTGTTGAGTTTCTGGAAAATCCGAGACCAGATCTGGAATAGAAACACAGAGACAGATAAAACCCAAAAATCTTTTTCTATTCTGAGACAGTTCCAATTTGTACCCCCAAGTCAATGTCACCATTTTCTAGAATTTCTGATTGTGCCCTAGGTCACAATCAACCTAAAAAGGCTCAGACTGAAATTCAGTTTCTGGATCTCGGAAGTTTGTTGAAAAGAGTATCCAAATCTTTGTCCTGATCTACTGTTCCTGAACCTGTACCTGCAAGAAAAAGGGTTTTGTTTTTTTGGGGAGAGGTTTGCATTGGTCAAACCCATTTTTGGAATTAACCATAAATATATAATTGAAATTGCATAAATAAACAAAGTAAATGAAACAATTCACCTTGCTCATGTAAAAGTCCTTATGGAGGATTCGAATCCTTGAATCCACAAGTATGGATCCACCAAATGAATGTAGAATGTAGAATGTTGGATGTCTTCAATCAATTTATTGTAGATATTCAACACCAATCTTTAATGGGTTCTTTAATTGGAAGAGACTTGGAGGAATGTAGATGGAGAAATATTCAACAAGAGGGCTCCATGGAGCTTGCATAATCCTTCAATGGCCACCAATGGATCTCCTTGATTAAAATAGATGCTTGATAATGGATGAATGATTCAATGGCTACTTGGATTGGTTCAAATATTGCTTCTTCACCTTTGGGATTCACTCTTCAAGTCTTTATCTTTTGCAATTATCAAGTCTTAGTGCTTAGAATCATGCTTTTTGATGGTTAGAGAAAATGAGAGGAGGAAGCATCCTTTTATATGAAATTAGGTAACAATATTCTCAAGAGGCCGACATAAGAGAATTAAATTATAATTGGACCCATGCCCCTAGAAGAGGATCTATGTTAAATATAATTTAGGATTTGTTGTCCCGAAGTCTAAAAAAGCCGACCCAGAAGCGGGAATTAACTTTTTCCAAAGACCGACATCTGGAAACCTTGAGATTCTAAAATTTGAACCCCAGGCCTGGAAAAGGTCAATTGTGACCTAGGTTAAGGTCGAGTTCAACCTTGACCTAGGTCAAGGTCAAGGTCAACCTTAACCCTGAGGCCAAAGTTCCAGTTTGTCAGTCTAGGGAGCCAGAAATAGGTTGGAAAAAGTGGAAATGGGGTAGAATAGGGGGATAAAGCCAGATTAAAGTCAAAAACCCATTCAAGGTGCTTGACATGACCCCAAAGCACATACCCATAATGCTAAACCATTCTACCATGGAAGTGCTTCCATTTTCCTACTATACAAGTAGCATTAGATGCCAGATACTAGGTGACAAACTATCTTTTAAATCCTCTAACAAGGTCACAACTAACAATGTGTTTGTAACCTTTAACAGGGTTGGATTGTAACTGAGCTCACTGTAGACCAGTCCCAATGGTTTTTCCCTTAACATGATTTCCACATTAAAAATCTATGTGTTATGTGTTTATGTTTCATTACTTTACTGTTTTACATTTCACATATACAATTCTGGATTGATCGGTATACACTAGCTATTTACTGTGTTTCGGTAAATAAATGACTGCTTATCGGTAAACATACATAAGAAGGATTTAAAAAGAATTCGAAAAAGTATTAAATTTTTATAAGTATGTCAAGGCATTCATCTTGTAGGACTGAGTATAACAAGAGGCTTAAAAGTGGTAATAAGTTTTTAAAGGGTTGATTTAAGGATTAATTTTTGAGGCCACTGATTCACCCCCCTGTTAGTTATTACTAAAAATTGGTATCAGAGCTTGTGTGCTTATAAGGAAGGTTTTAAGACCTTAGATAAAGATCACAAGATGAAAACACGAGATGTGCCCAAGTTGAACAAAGACAATTTTGCTTCATGGCAGAGCAGAATAAGACTCCACTTATCATGTATTGGAAATGATGTTACTCAATACTTAGATACTAAATATGTGTTTCCCAAAGGAGCACCCACAGTTGAAAAAATCAGAGAGAAGCATGAACACAACTACATGATGATAGAGCTTGCTTCCTCACTCTCTGATGTTGAATTTGAAGATGTCAAAACCTGCAAGACCGCAAAGTAGATGTGGGATAAGTTGATGCTTGTACATGGTGGTGACAAGAATGTTTTGAGAGCCAAGACAGAAAGCCTTAGAGGAAATTTTGATGATATAAAAATGAAAGAAGGTGTAAACATCACATAGTACAACACAAGAATCAAGGAGGTAGTCAATGCTATCCAAGGAGTTGGAGGTGTACTAGAAGAAGATATAGTGGTAAGTAAAATTCTAAGAACCTTACTGCCTACATATGCTATTAGAGTATCTGCCATACAAGAAATGAGAGTAGTAGCAAATAGAAATGCTACTCTAGATAGTTTGATTGGAATACTAATTTCATTTGAGATGAATAACTTCGATAATAGCATCTTACCAAACATAGAGTCTGCATTCAAATCTTCTTTGAGAATAAGTAAATCAAGTCATAAACACAATATGAGAAAAGATGGTGATAGTGAAAGTGAAGAAGAAGATCTTGATGAAATTGAAGCACTTATGGCTAGAAGAATGCAGAGAGGCAAAGGTAAATACAAAGGTAAATTACCACTTGTTTGTTTTAATTGTAAATAGATTGGACACTTTGCTGCAAGATGTCCTAACAGAAGAAAAGATAACAGAAGTAATGACAGGTCATTTGAAAATAAGTATGACAGAGGTGATTACATAAGAAACTAAAAATCAGAAAGAAGAGATACCCAAGACTACAAGGACAAAGAAAAGAAGGCCAGTTACCTAGCTAAATGCAAAGATGATGATACTGACACCGAATCTGATGAAGACATTGAGATAGTGTTTGTGGCAGTAAAAGATGATTTAGATGATGATGAAGAAAGGTATGTAGAAACTGCACTCATATCTAAAGTTAGTAAAAATGATGTCTAGATCATAGATAGTGGCTGCACTCACCATATGACCGGTGAAAATAAAAAGTTTGAGACTTTTGAATATTATAATGGTGGTTCAGTAAGAATGGGTAATGACACACCTTGTCCAACTGAAGGTAGAGAAACTATAATGTTGAATAACCTGATAAAATGTGAAAGTGCTTATTGGGTGAAAGGATTGAATTATAATATATTGAGTGTTTCTCAGCTAAATAATTTAGGTCATAGAGTAGCATTTGAAAACAAGAAGGCAAAGATATTCAATGAATCATAAAATTTGATTGGCACCGGTGAGCAGAAAAAAGGTAACTTATTCTATCTGAATAATACTGAAAGCACTTGCTTAATGGCTAGAAACGAAGATATATGGTTGTGGCACAAAATATTGTTTCACGTGAACTTTGAGAACATGATAAAGATAAGAAAAAAGAGAAATGTAAGAGGCTTACCGACAATGACCAAGCCCGACAATATCATGTGTAAGAATTGTCAAAAATGTAAGATGACAAAGTCTAGTTTCAAAAGAAAAACCCATACATCTGATGCCATTCTAGAATTAGTCCATACTGACCTATGAGAACAAAAATTTATTATGGTGATAGATATTTTATTCTCTTTGTTGATGATTACTCTAGAATGATGACAATAATGTTTCTAAAAGCTAAATCTGAAGCATTCAAGATGTTTAAATGGTACAAAGAAATGGTTGAGAAACAAAGTGGTAAAGAATTGAAATGCTTAAGATCATATAGAGGAGGGGAATTTATTTCAGATGAATTCACTAACTTTTGTAATGAGCATGGGATCAAAAGAAAGGTCTCTACACCGAGAACACCACAACAAAACAGAATTACCAAAAGAAGAAACATATCCATAGTTGATTCTGCAAGGATACTAATGATAGAGAAATGAATCACCCAAATCTTCTGGAGATATGGTGTCAGTATTGCTGTTTACACATTGAATAGAGTACAATTGAAGAAAGACACCAAGAAGACACCTTATGAGCTATGGTATGGATACACACCCAATGTGAGTTATTTCAAAATTTTTGGTAGTCAATATTGTTGGAATTATATTGAGAATGTAGTACTGAGAGGGGAGGGGTGAATCAGTACCTCTAAAACTTTTCTTGGTTAGCCCATTAACCCTTAGTCATCAGTTTGTAAATTATCTTATCTAACTGTTCATCTTTCTTTATGTATATGCAATCATAACATAATTTCTTTAATATGTAACCATACAAGAAACATTCATGAAAATAGATAACACATGCCACAAGATATGGTAACGCAGAAAACTCCTGTTAGGAAGTAAAAACTATGGTGGGGATTTTTACCCACAAGACTTCACTATCTGCAGATAAGAAGGGGCCTGTAAAGACTTACAATTGGTCACTTCTGATGACCTACCCTATTAGGAGTATTACAGTGGAGACCTCTTAAGATCTACTTCATTTGAAGTTTTAGTAACACTGTTAAGTGTGAACTTTGTTAAGAGATTTGTAAAGAACTGTTAAGTTCACCTTCTACAAAAGGATTTTAGATGTGATGCACTTGTTAGAATACAACTACATAAGTATTTGATCTGATGATGTATGCAATCTCTAATTGTTGAAAATAGATCCAATAAAGCTTCCTATGTATGAGTAATCATCTTTTCATGATTGAATAATACCTTTCTCTGCACGTCGGTGGCCTTTGTGTGTTCTTGATAATTGTATATAATATTTTTTCTGAACTTTGCATGAATTCTGCCTTCTACTCCTTAGATGCTCTTCATGGCTATCAACAATACTGAATCCATAATTCACAATTTATTTAACATCTATTTATACTATATTTTAGCTCTATTCTTGATTCACGCTTCACAAGTTTAACTCTAGATCCAAGGTTTACAACTTGACCTTGATCTTTAGTTAGATATGTTTTAGATCCATTAGGATGCTTTAAAATATTTACATTATGCTTGCTTGACCCTCAAGTAATTATTTAAAACAAATTAAAACTCTATAAATAGAATTACAATGCTTTATCTAACGTGTAAAAGTCAGATCCACTATTTGCGGGTTCTCTGACTAACTGTTAGTTCTGATGGTCAGGATGCTCTATTAGTCTATCGGTTTTCTTTTTCGTTGGTGTTCCTTTCTTGAACTGTTCATTGGGTATGCCTTTTTTTCTCCGTTGGTTTTGTTCTCAAAAATATATCGTTGGTGATGATCTTTGTGTTATGTTATTGACCCATTGGTGATGCCCTGTTTACTTCATTAGTACAACACTTGTCAGTGTTCGTCAGGTAATTCCATACTTAGCACTTTCTCATGACATTTTGTTCTGTCGGGTATGCTTGTTGTCTACCGGTTATGCTTGTTCCAATGATCTCTGCCAATGTTTTTACTAAGTGTACTAATGGAAAAACTTAATGTCATCAATCTCCCCCTTTGACATTAGTATCAAAAACATGATATGTGCAACATACTGAATGTATTAGTATGTACACATGTGTATACTTCTTTCTTAGTCATTTGAATGACTCCCCCTATGTATATGCCAGTAAGTGTAAGTATATATACATTTCCTTATGTTATTTTCTTCCCCCTTTTTTTGATATATTGTACATAACTATCTTTCATATTTATTCCTTCTATACATACAATATAAATACATTTCTATTCCTCCTTTTTTGATAATAAAGGAAAAGGTACTTACATCTTGTAAAAAAGGAGGGAATGTGAGGACTCAATCTCCTCCATCATCTTTTCCCATTTATCCTTCAACATTTCTAGAGCCATGTGCTCAAGTGATATCCTTACGTGTATATCATAGATGTTGTCTACTACATACATCTCTGGGGTTGCAATTAAGTTTCTTGCTTCAGAAATATGCTATTGTAGAATAGTAAGATTAGGCAAGATGTGTGCCTATAGTTTGGTATTCTCACCTCTTAATTGTGTTTCAGCATCCCATATTTCTTTCCTTAGCCTGTTAGCCTCAAAGACTTTGTCATGATGCGCCTTGATAATGTATGCATTTGAGGTTAGGCTTTGTGCACTAGTTGTGACGTTAGAATCTATTTCTGCTAACTTGTCGCTATTTTATTTTGTAAACTTTTCAAGTGTGTACATCTTTTGAATTAAGCTAATTTCCTCAGCAATCATTGGCTCTAATTGATCAGTTAGTTTAGAGATTGTGATATTGCTATCAGGATTCAACTGTGTAGTTTTTGAGTCAAACTCATTGACCCATAATTCATGAGTAGTGGTTCACATGAACCCATCTCTCATGAGAATGAATGGAACACTTAGCACTCATTGGAWCTAGGTGATGCTCACAGAGGTGAAGCACTGGGACTTCCCGGGAGGTCACCCATCCCAGTACTACTCCAGCTCGAGCGCGCTTAACTACGGAGTTTCCTCCATGGTTAAACCCACTCTACTTGCATCCTCATTTGCAAGTATCTATGGTTAAAAATATCTCCTACTTATTAGTTTAGAGATCTTTACCTTGTTCACTGCCACTTCTTGGTTGATCTTGTCATTTAACTTGTATTGATACTTTTTCTCTACTTGTTCTTCCATTGCTTGTTCTGCATCTACATTCTGGTTTGTGATGGCGTCAGTTAGAACAACTATTTTCTCCTTAATTGTAGCATTTTGTTCAAGTTTCACCTCAGGAACAAGTTGTTGTAGAATGTCTCTTTCCGTGTCAAGTGCCATTACTTCCCTGTGTTCCTATATAATTTTCTTTTGAATGGCTTTCATTTGACATAGCACTCCAAAATCTTTAAGTTTATCTGTATCCAAAGTAGTAATATCCTAGTTTGGGACTTCTATTACTTTGTCCATTGTGACAGCCAAAATATCTTTCTTCAATGCTTTCCTCTTCTTCTTCTTTGGTTGGGTGGTAGATTAATGTAATAACATTCGTAAACCTTGAGATTGGGTTGACTTGGTAGGTGAGGGTCAAGAAGATGAAGTGTCATGTTGTTTTTGTTATGAGTTCACTGGCTATTTTTGTGAAGACGTCTCCTCATTGGCCTTAGGTGTATCAACAAATATATCTTCTTTTTGTTTTGAGCTTTCATCCTGCTTGAATTCTTCACTCTTATCTTTTTCTTCATCCTTTCTCAATGTATCCTCTATTTTGTTATCTGCTTCTTTGTTCTATTCATTAGACACCTTTTACCGAGTGTCAGTTACATCTTTCTGTTCTATATCTATGTCCTTTTGAGTATTGGATGCATCTTTGTTTTCATCATTACCCATTTCCTTGGGTATATCATCATCTTTCTTAGATGATTTCTCCTGACTTAATTCAATATCAATAGCATCGATTAATATATTCATGTTTGTCGATGTATTGACTGTTGCAGTGTCAATAGTTGAATCCTATCCATTGGTATTGGCCTGTGCAATATTTATATCTTCATCTTTTTGTACTTCTACTATAGGGTCTTTTCCTGTGGTGTTATTGACAATGTTGTCTAACCATGATTCATCATTTATATCATCAGCTAAATTACCTTTTATTGTCAAGTCATCCTTGGTAACTTCTTCATCTTTACTCAAGTCAATGTGAATTGGACTTGGTGGATTTTGACTCTCTTCACTTTGAGTGTGGTCAAGAGTAGTGTCTGGCCATTCTTCATCTACAATATTAGTATCTTTGGGGCCTTCTGGATCACTCTCTTCTTTATCCATTTCAACAGATGAGTCATTTCATATATCTTTGATGGTGATTGGTTCTTTCTCTGGGCTAGCTTCCTTAGTGGGTTTTTTGAGAATCTTGCACCACTTCTTAATGCTATTATGATCAAGATCAATTAGCTTTCCCTTTAGAAATTCATATGCTCTCATTTTTGGTGAGAACTCTTTTTCATACTTTTTCATCATCTCAGCAATTTCTTCCTTTGTTGAATTAGGAGGCATAAGAGTAACAAGTACTCTTTCTCTTATCTCCTTTTCCTAATATAGTGCAAATGTCCATCTAGCTGATAATCTCTCTGACAGTTCTCTGGGAACATCATATTCTGAGAATTGTAGTGGAACATAGTGATGTTTGCACATTTTGACAATTATTGCTTCTTCAATCTTATTTTGATCCTCTGTACTGAATTTTAACCATTTCCTTATGTTAGGATCAGAAATAGATTGGGATTCTAAGTTTTCTCAATTGTTGTTGGAACCAAAGGTTCTTTTTCCTTTTGTATTTCTACATCAACTTCATCCATAGCTGAGTCTTCTAGATCCTCTCTAGTTCTAGTCATCTTCCTCCTCTTGGTATGTACTTTTGGAGGGTCTGGTTTTCTCTCGTATATCCTCACTTTTCCTTTCAATAATGGTGAAGGAGTTCACTCTTTTGCAGTCTAGCTTCTTGTTCTTGAAGTGGCTGTAGTTCTTACTTTGTTGGGTGTAGGAGGAGGTGGGGAATCTAACTGTGTACCTTTTGAGTTATTCTCTTCTTCTTCATCACCGATAAGTGACTGTTCTTCGATTAGTTCCTCCTCACCCTTTGTTTCCTCTTCACCTTCCTTTTCTTCTTCACCTTCAGAAGATACATTCAATTTCTTTTTCAATTTCTTCACCATTCTACTTGACTGTTTTACAGCTTTCTTGACAACAAGATTTGTTTTAATCTTTTGTTTGGCCTCTTCATAGGTGCCAAATCTTGCTTGTTTGTTGTTAATTGGTTCATTTAATAGTGCCTTAATGCACTCATTGGCTTGTCCTGTTTTGATTTCATATTCTAACTTTGAAAGCCATGACTTCCTAGGTACTATTGCTTGGATATACGTAAAATCAATATCTACCATGAAATATATATTCTCTTTGTGTTCCTCTATCAAATTTTCAGGAATCCTTGTTCTAGTTTGCAACATTTCCTTAATGGTTTTGAAATACTCATGCATTACATTATCAAAATCTATTCCTAGTGATTCCTTTCAATTCACCTATCTAAATGGTTATAGGTCTGCTTGTGTCCCATACAACTTTTCTTATTGAAGGAAAGTATTCTTCAAAGTAAAATAATATGCACATTATGAGGGAACCAAAATTACAAGTGTTTGTTCTTGAAGATCTTATAGTGCACATATTCTCCTCTAGTTGATGTAACATGATCTCTGCAAGATCCATCTTCTTTCCTTGTTTGATGATTTTGTATGCTGTGCTCATAGCAGTGCTTGATATGCTATTCATTCTTCTTGCCTGGAAGATTTTATATCCAACAACACATGCTCCAAACTTCAGCTCTATGTCGATAATGGTGTTGACCTTGAGAGCTCTTTTATCTGATTTAGTACTAGTCAGTTTTTCCACTTCCTTCAGGGATGGGTGCTTACAAGCTTGCGGTTTATCAGTCATAGGATAACCAGTAACTGCATGAATAACATCCTTTGTTATTGTTTTTGGCTTATTAAGCCATAGAGTCTTGTTGTGCATTCTGCTAAGAACAATCTTTATCCATTCTATTTTGAAAACTTTGGGAAAATGCAGTACATTCATGAGTCCTTTCACTTCTAGATGCTTGTGCTCTTCTTTGAGGTTTCCAGCTTCATCACACAGTGCCCTATAGGCATTATCTAGGTCTAGATCTCCTATTTCTGATATCTTGCAGTGTATATAGGACCTTACGTCCTCTACCAGCAAAACCCTAGGTGAGATTCTAGAGAATGCTTCAGAATCATTAGGTTGTGATGCTATTTCTGGGTGCAGCTTGTATTTGGTTTCAACACAAGCGCCTCTGCTGACAAGTTTGAACAGTTTCTTCTTATCTTCCTTAATCTTTTCAACTCTAGAAGTCAATGCCATCGCGTTGCAGAAATTTAGGGTTTTTTGTAAGTCAAACAGTGCGGTCGGTGAATGTGGTTACTTACTAAATCTTTGTGATTTCCTGTGAATCCTCTGAGAGATGTTGAGTCTTTGTTGAGGTCACTCTTCAATTTTCTTTGAAATCACTCTTCTCAGCTTTTCTCTGCTCAAAAATTGTGGGTACAAAAATGAGTTCACCCATCGGGCTTTTATAACTTTTGTGCCCTAAGTTGTCATTAACGCTCACCAACTTGTCGGTATACAAAGACTGAGTTTGTCAGTAGAGGCATTCATAAAATCTTTGGTGTCTGTGCAAAGCATCAGGGTTGCTAGAAGCTTTGGTGACTTCATCGATGATGGTTGGTAAAGTGGCAAGGACAACTTTCATTGCCTCAAGGTTCACCGATGTCCGTCGGTTTACACTTAGCAACTTGGCTTTTGTGTAATGATTGATACATTCTAGTAAGTAGTGCTAACTTTTCTGTGTGTATTCACCGATGCAGATTTGTACCCAATAACTGATGATATTATTTTTCAACAGTTTAACAAATAACAATATATTGCATCATTCATGCTAATGTTACAATATGAACTATGTGTAATGGAACCGATGCATAATATAACTTGTCATAATGCAGTTCCATACTTGTGTAATTTAGTTGGAAATAGTGATGTCACTAGATCCATTGGATGGGGTGTCACCATTTGCATTGCTTGCTCCAGCACCTTCAGTGTTTGTGCCTTTTACCCACATCTTGTTTCTCATTCTCTTGATGTCATCAATGGTATTTCCATTGGGATGAGTACTTGTATCTGTCAGTCAGTCTTTGCAATCTTTTATCACATTTCCAACCTTATGACAGTGTAAACATGCCATTCCTAGATTGTTCCAACCTCTTGACCTTCTGGTCCACTTTCTCATACAGTTGGCAACAATATGACCATACCTTCCATATGTTGTGTAGTTTACCCATGTGTTATAGTCCCATACATATGAGTTACCTACTCTTGTTGGTTTATAGCTATAATCAGTTTCCTTTGGTGTCCAGGCATTGTTGTTCTTTTTCTAGAACTCCTCATGTGTATGCCCATTCATCTTACAGGTAGGACAGTACTTGTCCATGTAGGTTTTTCTTTTTGGATTTGTCACTTTGGATCTGCATTCATGTGCCTTGTGTCCTTTCTTTTGAACTTTATAGCAATTACTAATGAAAGTAGATTGTGCTAGAGGAATACCTTTCATTTTGCTTCTGCAAATGTTTGAGGTGTAGCTGGGTTTTCCACAGTGATTTCTTAGACCTTGGGGTTGTGAAAGCATTCATTTGATCCAGTTGATTAGAAGATTCACCATTCTCATTGTACCCTAATCCTATGTAGTTGTTGACTCTTCTCTGTCCATCAAGAAAATCATCCATCCTTTTGTTGCTATCTTCAGCTTTCTTGATCAATTCAGTGTGTTGATTCTGGACTTTGATTTCATGCTTGAATTTTTCATTCTCTTCTCTTAGCTCACCAATAGACTGTATTATTTCAATGAATTTTGTATTTAGTCTGTTTGCCTCTTGACTCATAAGAATAATCTGAATGGTAATCTCAAGGTGATACTCAGTAAGTCTTTGAATTTATGATTCTTTCTCTTGCAGCTTCTCTATTATTTTCCTCCTGTCATCAATGGCTAGTGTTCTTTCATTTTCAGCTTTTCTTGCATCATTCATGACATCAATCATTTTCACCATTTGAGTCTCTTGACTGATTTGCATCATTCTCAATTGCTCGGTCAGATGTTGATAGGCCTCATGTAGACTTGTGATCTTTTCATCTGATTGATCAGATAATTTACTTGATGTTTATTCTGCTGAATCAAAGTAATCTTGTATTTCTGATTCTTTGTAGTCCTTCTCATTCAGCCTAGTTGTCGTAATCTTTCTTTCATCAAGAAGTTTTCTTAAGTTGATTCTCGCCTCTTTATACTGCTCATAGTTTATCTGCATTTGTAATTTCTCATTCTCAATAGTCTTGTTCAGTCTGTACTTTTCTATTGCTCTGATATTTTCTCTTAAGCCTTTAAGATTTTCAAGAAAGAGATGAAGCTCTGGTAACAATTGTTGGAATTATATTGAGAATGTACTACTAAGAGGGGAGGGGTGAATCAGTAGCTCTAAAAAATTTCTTGGTTATCCCATTAACCCTTAGTCATCAGTTTGTAAATTATCTTATCTAACTGTTCATCTTTCTTTATGTATATGCAATCATAACATAAGTTCTTTAATATGTAACCATACAAGAAACATTC
>MU223763.1:781603-794413 GCA_018584345.1 Thuja plicata
AATTTCGACCAACACGGGCATAAAAGTAAAAAAAAGAAAAGTTATCTTTTATAATGCGACCAAATAAAACAATTTTGCTAGTTGGTCGAAAAGTTTGGTCAAAATTTGGGGTCAAATCTATTAGTGAAGTCACCAGAAATAAAGCAAGAATAGTATGCAAGGGGTATGCACAAGAAGAAGGGATTGACTATTGAGAGACCTTTGCACTTGTTGCTAGGCTAGAAGGAGTAAGACTATTAATTGCTTATGCTGCATGTAAAGGATATAAGGTATATCAAATTGATGTCAAGTCTGCATTCCTAAATGGAACACTTGAAGAGGAGGTATACATTGAACAACGAGAAGGGTTTGTTGATCTAAACCAGAAGGACATGGTATCTTGACTACACAAAGCCTTATATGGATTGAAAAAATCACCCTGAATCTAGTATGAAAGACTTCATTCCTATCTTATAAGTATTGGATTTGTAAGGACTAGTGAAAACAATAATCTTTATTTGAAGGAAGATATTGATGCTAACATTTTGATTGCTGAGATATTTGTTGATGACATCATATTTGGAGGCAGTGATATGCTATGCAAATCATTTGCAAATGAAATGAGAAAAGAGTTTGAGATGTCTATGTTTGGAGAGATCAAGTTCTTTCTTGGTCTACAGATCATGAAACAAGATGAAGGTATTTTCATTACACAATCCAAATACATCAAGGAAGTGCCAAAAATATTCAAGACAGAAGAGTCCGAACTAGTTGGAACACCGATGGAAACTGGATGTAAGCTTACAAAAGAGACAAGTCATCAGAGGTAAATCAGACTTTGTATAGATTGATGATTGAAAAACTCATGTATGTTGTACATACTAGACCAGATATAGCACATGCAGTAGGAATAGTTGCAAGATTTTCTGTTAATCCCTAAGAATCACATATGACTGTTGTGAAAAGAATTCTAAGATATCTGAAGAATACTGAGGAATATGGCTTATGATATAGAAGAGAAGGGAAATTTGAACTTAAGGTCTTTACCGATGCTGATTGGGCTAGAAATATTGATGACCGAAAGAGCACAACTAGAGGAGCATTCTTTATGGGTGACAGACTTGTCACATGGATCAACAAGAAGCAAGGATGCATCTCTTAGTCTACTGTAGAAGTAGATTATGTTGCTTCTGCTCCAAATTGCTCTAACATTGCATTGATCAAATAGTTACTGGAAGGTATGCATATGAAAATTCTTGAACCAATAATTATCTATTGTGATAATACAAGTGCAATAAATATTTCCAAGAATCCAGTCATGCATGATAAAACAAAGCATATTGCCATCAAGTATCATTATTTAAGAGAACAAGTTCAAGAAAAGGTAGCGATACTTTAGTATATGAAATCAAAAGAACAATTGGCCGATATCTTCACCAAGCCACTACCCAAGGATGCATTTGAGTACTTGAGAAAGAGACTAGGGGTCAGACCCTTGTCTATTGGTTAGTAAAATGACTAGAAGGCTACATCTCTCCTCGGATGAATCTATCTTAGATGCCAACACATGTTTAATCTACATAATTAGGACCTCAAAACTAACTTCATAGCCCATAGGGTAACACCATTTCACCCTATGTATAACTTCCTCAAAAAATACACAGTCTGTCTCAACCATAAAACAAGTTGTGTCCTTGTACTTTTCAACTAGTTCTTTAGGAATTATGATTCTTTTCTTTATTTGCCTTTGAAGAATCTTGATCATCCCAAAAAGTTCTCCATCAACCCATGTGTTATTCTATCTTCGGTAGTTCTCAGAAATATGAATACAGTAGGTATCCCTTTTCTCCAACCACTTGGGTGGATGCTAGGAAACTTGTGCTCAATGTGGATATACATATGCATTAAGAGTGAGCCAAATCAAAAGGTTTTGGACTTTTCCTTCTTGATTAGTTTGACATTCTCCAAAAACTATTGTGCTAGAACCTCACATATATTATAAGTATTATTTTCCTTCACCATTCTGTAGGCCATCATGATAACACCTAGAGATATTGAGTTAGGACTACTGTTGTAGTAGAATTTGTAACCAAGTATCATCGCAATCAATCTGACATCCTGTAAAAATATATCATTAACTATCATGGCTCGCCTATCCCATTTTGAATGCATTAGGGTTTCTACTTGTTTCTTAATGTTTTTCTCAGCCATATGGATTGTACTAGTGTTATCCAATCCAGTAATCTCATGAATCAATTGACTACATATCTTTATAGGTTTCTCTCTTATCCAGATGAACTGATCATGAACTCTACTAAGTATTATTTTAAACCATTCCTCTTCACTGAATTTGTATATCAACACCTAGTATATCATACTTGCAATGAATGTATGCCCTAATATCTTCTATGTGAAAAATGCCATACGATGTCTCATAAAATGCTCCTTTAGGGTTGTCTTCACACGACTTGAAAGGATGTTTCTGATGACATGTAACTGATTGAATGTTTGAAGATGTTAAGATGATGATCATGCAAGGCATTAAATTAGTTAATGTATTGTATTGTCATTGATGTCAACTTGATATAATCTGTGTGGTCATGGAAATACTACCGAAGACTTCAAAGAACCGATGAATCAAGACTATGCTATCAGTAATGCATACAAGTCAAGTATTCACTAAGTGACTACATACATTGATGGTCAGAGTAAAAAATTAGAGTCATAGTGTTACCTGACAATTTCATGCACAACATTACCGATGAGCAGAGTTACAGTGTTTCCCGACAAGCAAAACATAGAGTAACCTGATGGAAAGAATTTTAGTGTTGCCTGACGGAGAAGACAAGGACGGAGATCCCGATGATAACTGAAGTCACACTGATAGAATAGTCAATTATCACTAATGAATAACTAAAGTGTTGACTGACAGAACAAAGAGTTCAGAAAATGAAAAAATGCTTAGCTGCCAAGAAGCTAAAGATAAAATTAACAGATACTTATCATTGTTTTAATCATCCAGACAAAGCCAGAGATAAGTAAGTAATTTAAAGCTGATTTGTCCAGTTGGCAAGAAGATCTTTTTGAGATAAATTAGGAGTTTGATTTAAATCTATTGGCGAAGATTGTGGAACACACCAAGAATCAAGAAAACTAAGAAAAGGGGAAATCATGTCTATATAGAGACAAACTCAATTCATTACGAATTGTGGGGTGAACAAGAGAATAGAGGAAAGATGCTAAAGAAAATCTGTAGGAGAAGAAAGTCTTCACTCAGTCCTGATCAACAAGCTAAGGAAAGAGCTAGATTCTACAGACACTGATGAACAGTGAGACAAGCATCATAGAGTAGAACATTATGGAGCAAAGGTATATGTGATTATATTGATCAGAGAGGTAATGGACTTACAATAGATCTAAAAATCTGCAATTGAGTTGTATGTATGAAAAGATCATTAGAGTTTCATTTTAACCATTGAAGCATAAAGCCTCTTAACTAAGAAGGACTTAAAAGTCTTTTACAATCGAGATACATCCCAAGTAGTATCAAAAAGTTTGATCACAAAAGTAGCATTGGATATGCCTGATACCTATTGACAAGCCAAGAGAGTTTGATCAAGGATGGTAGCATTAGATGCCAGATACTAGTTGACAAACTATTTCTAAATCCTCTAACAAGGTCACACCTAATAATGTGTTTGTAACCTTTAATAGGGTTGGCTCCTAACAGAGCTCACTTCAGAAGAGTGAAAATGTGGGGTACCGATCCCAATGGTTTTTTCCTTAGCAGGGTTTCCACGTTAAAATCCTTGTGTTATGTGTTTATGGTTTATTACTTTACTGTTTTACATTTCACATATGCATTTCTGGATTGATCGGTATACTCTCCATATTTACTATATTTTGGTAAATAGCTAACTACTTATCGGTAATCATACAGAAGAGAGATTAACAAAGAAATTCGACAAGTAGAAAATTGATTAAAGTATTTCAAGGCATACATCTTGTAGGATAGAAGATAACTTGAGACATAATTAGTGGTTATAAATTTTAAGGGTTGATTTAAGGATTAATTTTTGAGGCCACTGATTCACCCCCCCTCTCAGTTATTAATAACAATTGGTATCAGAGCTTGTGTGCTTAGAAGGAATGTTTTAAGACCTAAGTTAAAGATCACAAGATGAACAGACGAGATGTGCCCAAGTTGAACAAGGATAATCTTGCTTCATGGTAGAGCAGAATAAGACTCCACTTATCAGGTATTTGTAATGATGTTACTCAATACTTAGATACTGAATATGTGTTTCCCACAGGAGCACCAATAGTTGAAAAAATGAGAGAAAAGCATGAGCACAATTGCATGATGATAGAACTTGCTTCCTCACTCTCTGATGCTGAATTTGAAGATGTCAAAACCTACAAGACTGCAAAGCAGATTTGAGACAAATTGATGCTTGTACATGGTGGTGACAAGAATGTTTTGAGAGCCAAGGCAAAAAGCCTTAGAGGAAAGTTTGATGATCTCAAGATGAAAGAAGGTGAAAACATCACTCAGTACAACACAAGAATCAAAGAGGTAGTCAATGCTATCCGAGGAGTTGGAGGTGTACTAGAAGAAGATACAGTGGTAAGTAAAATTTTAAGAACTTTACTGCCTACTTATGCTATTAGAGTATCTACCATTCAAGAAATGAGAGCAGCAGAAAATAGTAAGGTTACTCTAGACAGTTTGATTGAAAGACTGATTTCATTTGAGATGAATAACTTTGATAATAGTGTCTTACCAAACATAGAGTCTGCGTTCAAAACTTCTATGAGAATAAATAAATCAAGTCATAAGCACACTATGGGAAATGATAGTGATAGTGAAAGTGAAGAAGATGATGATCTTGATGAAATTGAAGCACTTATGGCTAGAAGAATGCATAGAGGCAAAGGTAAATACAAAGGTAAATTACCACTTGTTTGTTTTAATTGTAAAGAGATTGGACACTTTTCTGCAAGATGTACTAACAGAATAAAAGATGACAGAAGTAATGACAGATTATTTGAAAATAAATCTGACATAGGTGATTACAGAAGTTACTGAAAATCAGAAAGAAGAGATACTCGAGACTACAAAGACAAAGGAAAGAAGGAAAGTTACCTAGAAAAATGCAATGATGATGATACTGACACCGAATCTGATGAAGACATCGAGATGGTGTTTGTGGCTATAAAAGATGATTCATATGATGATGAAGAAAGGTATGTAGAAACATCTCTCATATCTAAAGTTAGTAAAAATAATGTATGGATCATAGATAGTGGCTGCACTCACCATATGACCAGTGATAAGCAAAAGTTTGAAACTTTTGAATGCTATAAAGGTGGTTTAGTAAGAATGGGTAATGACACACCTTGTCCAATTGAAGGTAGAGGAACCATAATGTTGAATAACCAGATAAAATGTGAAAATGCTATTTGGGTAAATGGATTGAATTATAATCTATTGAGTGTTTATCAGTTGAATAATTCAGGTCACAAAGTAGCATTTGAAAATAAGAAGGCAAATATCTTCAATAAATTAGGAAATTTGATTGGTACTGGTGAGTAGATAGAAGGTAACTTATTCTATCTGAATGATACTGAAACCACTTGTTTGATTGCTACAAACGAAGACATATGGTTGTGGCACAAAATATTGTGTCATGTGAACTTTGAAAACATGATAAAGATTATCAAAAAGAGAAATGTCAGAGGCTTACTAACGACGACCAAGCCCGACAACATCATGTGTAAGAATTTTTAAAAACGTAAGATGACAAAGTCTAGTTTCAAAAGAAAAACCCATACATCCAATGCAATTATAGAATTAGTCCATATTGATTTGTGTGGACCTATGAGGACAAAGAGTTGTTATGGAGATAGATATTTTATTCTCTTTATTGATAATTACTCTAGAATGATGATAGTCATGTTTCTAAAAGATAAATCAGAAGCATTTAAGATGTTTAAATGGTATAAGGAAATGGTTGAGAATCAAAGTGGTAAGGAGTTAAAATGCTTAAGATTAGATAGAGGAGGGGAATTTATTTCAGATGAATTCACTAACTCTTGTAATGATCATGGAATCAAAAGACGGGTCTCTGCACCAAGAACACCACAACATAATGGAATTGTTGAAAGAAGGAACATATCTATAGTTGATTGTGCAAGCACACTGATGATAGAGAAAGGCATCACCCAAATCTTCTGGAGAGAAGCTGTCAGCACTTCTGTTTATACATTAAATATAGTACAATTGAAGAAAGACACCTTATGAGCTATGGTATGGATACACACCAAATGTAAGTTATTTCAAATTTTTTGGAAGTCAGTGCTATATCTTAAAAGATGATAGAAATGGAAAACTTGACTCCAAGAGTGAAGAAGGAATCTTTCTAGGGTATTCTTCCAAGAGCAAGGCTTATAAATAACAAAGCCTCTAACAAAATTGTTGAAAGTGCAAATGTAAAGATAGATGAATTTGCAGAGAAGAATGAAAAGGAAAGCACTAAATAAACAGAGGACTATAATAGGTTTACTTACAATGAGGAACCTAACACTCTACCCAACCAACAATGTAGAGCTCTCGAGAAATAGATCATTGCACCCGAGCATCAGGCTGCAAATACCGATGATCAAAATATTTCTCATGATGATGCACAAAGTGATGGAGAACAAAATGAAGAACAAAATAATGATCAAACTGATAGACATAGAGATGAACCTATACTTGCTAGATATGTTAGAAGGAATCATCCATAGAACTAGATCATAGGAGATAAAAAGGTTGGTATAAGAACCAGAAGTAAGTCTCTAAATATAAGATATCTTATTTGTGATTATGAGCCCAAATCTGTCAATGCTGCACTAGATAATGATGAATGGATAAGTGCTATGAAAGAAGAGATTGAGAAGTAGAGAAAAACAAGACATGGACACTTGTACCGATACCATATGACAAGAATGTCATCAGTACAAAATGGATATTCAGGAATAAGCTAAATGAGAATGGAGAAGTCACAAGAAATAAAGCAAGAATAGTATGCAAGGGGTATGCACAAGAAGAAGGAATTGACTATGGAGAAACCTTTACACCTGTTGCTAGGATAGAAGGAGTGAGAATATTACTTTCTTATGCTGCATGTAAAGGATTCAAGGTATATCAAATGGATGTCAAGTTTGCATTTCTAAATTAAATACTTGAGGAAGAGGTATACATTGAACAACTAGAAGGGTTTGTTGATCTAGACAAGAGAGACATGGTATGTAGACTACACAAAGCCCTTTATGGATTAAAACAAGCACCCTGAGCCTAGTATGAAAGACTTCATTCCTATCTTATAAGTATTGGATTTGTAAGGACTAGTGAAAATAGTAATCTTTATTTGAAGGAAGATACTGATGCTAACATTTTGATTGCTAAGATATTTGTTGATGACATCATATTTGGAGGCAATGATATGTTATGCAAATCATTTGCAAATGAAATGAGCAAAGAGTTTGAGATGTCTATGTTTGGAGAGATCAAGTTATTTCTTGGTCTACAGATCATGCAACAAGATGAAGGTATCTTCATTACACAATCCAAGTACATCAATAAAGTACTAAACATATTCAAGATGGAAGAATCCAAACCAGTTGGAACATTGATGGCAACTGGATTCAAACTGAAAAAGGAAGACAAGTCATCAGAGGTAAATCAGACTTTGTACAGATCTATGATTGGAAAACTCATGTATGTTGTACACACTAGACCGGATATTGCACATGCAGTAGGAATAGTTGCTAGATTTTCTGCTAATACCAGGGAATCACATATGACTGATGTGAAAAGAATCCTAAGATATCTGAAGAATACCGAGGAATATGACTTATGGTACAAAAGAGAAGGTAGATTTGAACTTAAGGTTTTTACCGACGTTGATTGGGCTGGAAATATTGATGACCAGAAGAGCACAACTGGAGGAGCATTCTTCATGGGTGACAAACTTGTCACCTGGATCAGAAAAAAGCAAGGATGCATCTCTCAATCTACTACAGAGGCAGAGTATGTTGTTGGTGCTGCAAACTGCTCAAATATTACATGGATCAAATAGTTACTAGAAGGTATGCATATGAAAATTTTAAAACCAGTAATTATCTATTGTGATAATAGAAGTGCAATAAATATTTCCAAGAATCCAGTCATGCATGCTAAAACAAAGCATATTTCCATCAAGTACCATTATTTGAGAGAACAAGTTCAGGAAAAGGAAGTGATACCTGAGTATGTGCAATCAAAGGAACAATTAGACAATATCTTCACCAAGCCACTGCCCAAGGATGCATTTGAGTACTTGAGAAAGAGACTAGGGATCAGACCCTTGTCTACTAGTCAGTAAGATGACTAGAAGGCTACATCAGCCTATATATTATCAGAATATCATTCATGTTGATGCAAGCAGAGAGATGGACTTCAATGATACATCTATACACATCAAGGTATTTATCTACTCTAAGCACCAGAGTTATTACCGATGGATTGGAAAATTCAAGAAATATATTATGAAAAGAAAGGATCCATTTGACATTACTGTCAAAATACTTGTTTTGCAAAAACTATGTTTGCAAAGATGTTTGTTTGGCATTGTTGTCAAAGGGATAGATTATATCCATTATCATCTCAGGAAGAGATCATATCCATTGAAGTATCCAAAGGGGGAGATGTAACAAGAAAGAGAGAGTACACACAAAGGAAGAGAATTATTGACAAAAGACATCACAAGAAAGGAGAACAGTCAAAGGGAGAGAGTTTGACACATAAGGAGAACACATCATATCAAAGAAGTATAGATTCTACATCTATCCAGTGAAGGGATTGAAGATAGAAAGAAATCTGCAAGAATCAAATCTAAGCTATTTGAGCTTACCGATAGTCAAACACTTGTAATAGTTACCTTAGGAAAGCTTGATGAAACTGTATATTTAATATTGTATTAGTAATAGTATAGTATGATAATGTAGTATGTTTCCATCAATGCCAAAGGGAGAGATTGATGACATGTAACTGATTGAATGTTTGAAGATGTTAAGTTGATGATCATGCAAGGCATTAAATTAGTTAATGTATTGTATTATCATTGATGTCAACTTGATATAATCTATATGGTCATGGAAATACTGCTAAAGAATTCAAAGAACTGATGAATCAAGGATATGCTATCAGTAATGCATACAAGTCAAGTATTCACTAAGTGACTGCATACACCGATGGAGTGCACACCGACGGTCAGAGTAAAAAAATTAGGGTCACAGTGTTACCCGACAAACTTATGCACAACATTACCAACGAGCAGAGTTATAGTGTTGCCCGATGAGAAAAATGCAGAGTAACCTGATGGAAAGAATTTCACTATTTCCCAATGGAGAAGAAAAGGATAGAGATCCCAATGACAACTGAAGTCACACCGATGGTACAGTCAGTTATCACAAATGACTAACTGAAGTGTTGATCGATAGAACAAAGAGTTTATAAAATGACAAAATGCTTAGTTGTCAAGAAGCTAAAGATAGAATTAACAGATATTTATCATTATTTTAATCATCTAGATAAAGCCGGAGATAAGTGCTTTAAAGCTGATTTGTCTATTGGCAAGAAGATCTCTTTGAGATAAATCAGAAGTTTGCTTTAAATCTATTGGCAAAGATTGTAGAACATGCCAAGAATCAAGAAAGCCATGAAAAGGGGAAATCATGTCTATATAGAGACAAACTCAATTCATTACAAATTGTGGGGTGAACAAGAGAATAGAGGAAAGATGCTAAAGAAAATCTGAAGGAGAAGAAAGTCTTCATTCAGTCCTGATCTACAAGCTGAGGAAAGAGCTAGATTCTGCAGACACCGACGAATTGTGAGACAAGAATCACAGAGAAGAACATTATGGAGAAAAGGTATAAGTGATTACATTGATTAGAGAGGTAATGGACTTACAATAGATCTAAAAATCTGCAATTGAGTTTTATGTATGAATATATCATTAGTGTTTCAGTTTAACTATTGAAACATAAAGCCTCTTAACCGAGCAGGACTTAAAATTCTTTTACAATTGAGATACATCCAAAGGAGTATCAAAAATTTTGATCACAAAAGTAGCATTGGATATGCCCAATACCTATTGACATGTCAATAGAGTTTGATCAAGGATGGTAGCATTAGATGCCATATACTAGTTGACAAACTATTTCTAAATCCTCTAACAAGGTCACACCTAACAGTGTGTTTGTAACCTTTAACAAGGTTGGCTCCTAATAGAGCTCACTTTAGAATAGTGAAAATTTGGGGTACCGGTCCCAGTGGTTTTTCCCTTAACATGGTTTCCACGTTAAAATCCTTGTGTTATGTGTTTATGGTTTATTACTTCACTATTTTACATTTCACATATGCATTTCTTGATTGATCGATATACTCTGCATATTTACTGTGTTTCAGTAAATAGTTAATTGCTTATCAGTAATCATACAGAAGAAAGATTAACAAAGCAATCCGACAAGTAGAAAATTGATTAAATTATTTCAAGGCATACATTTTGTAGGACAGAAGATAACTTGAGACATAATTAGTGGTTATAAGTTTTAAGGGTTGATTTAAGGATTAATTTTTGAGGCCACTGATTCACCCCCCTCTCAATTATTACTAACAGTTTCTTAAACTTGTATCTAGGTCTATCCACAACATCATATATCAAAGGTGCATCCATAGCTTCTGTAGATGTAAATGATGTAAATACCTTTGACACGCTGAATTTTGAGTATTCACTTTGATCAATCACGCAAAGTAATTGCTACATACTCTAAATCTCTCTGCTCTTCTGATCTCCTTAGGTCACTGCTCATCAAATGGTAAGGATATAGATAACCATTAGGTTCTTTATACATCATTAAGTGTTTAAAACTCACATTACCCAATACTGTCTAGTCAGCCATAAATCTCGCAATCATAATATATGCATCATCTGATGTTGCGCTCTCAGATATAAGTTTCGTGATGTCGACCAATATCATACCTAAGATCACTAGATCTCAATCCACATATTCAGGGGCTAGATATATTATATTGTTCTCATCGAATGCTCCCCCTAAGGCCATTCTTGACCAATTAGGTTAATTTTACTTTCCTAGCATCAAGCGAAGATCCAGTAGCATCGATTGTATCTTCCTGAACCAATACATCATTAGACTCTTTGACCCTCCATATTTCACCACTGTTGTTATCTTCTATTTTCCTGAAACAATTGTTAAAATCACTCTCGTATTATGCCATACTCTTACCATTATTGTTGTCATTAACCTTTGTATCCATAGGAGTTGGTGCTATTTTGTTATTTAATCCATTATACCTGCAAAACTTCTCTATATGACATGGATTGTGACATTTGTAGCATATAGGAGGTTTACTGTATTGATTAACTTGTAATTTACAATTTCTTTCAATTTTTTCAAGGTTGTTGCATTTTTAACATGTGATCTTATCTACTGATTCTCCTCTATTATTATCTTGTATGTATCTAGTTTGATCAATTTTCCTCCATTCTGTCTTATGCCCGTATGCATTGCAATTAAAACAATAACCAAAAAAAGTTTTGAAAGGGGTATTACATCTGCAATCTCTCTTCATGTGTCCAAACATGTTACATCCAAAATATCTACCTCTGAAAGGTCTGATTTGTTCTTTAGGTTCTTCAAGAATAAGTTTTTCTGCATCAATCTTCCATCAGATTTTTCTTCCTGATTCTTACAACATTCATCTTCATTGAAAAAAATACCAATCATATCACCTTTAGGTTTCTGTCTATCTCTCTTTTCATTGATAAAGTCACTACTCATGTGAACTTTCTCAATGTGTTTCTTTGTCTCAAAAATTTCACCTTTTATGATCTGATTATATTTCTCCAATTCTAGATACTTGTTCTTGTAATGGTCAAGGTCAATCTTCATTTGTCTCATCAGAGTATTAGAATATTTTAAATCTTCTTCAGTCTTGATCTTAGAATTCTTTTCTTGTTGAATCTCTTTAGCCATTATTTAATTTTCAAGCTTCAAGGCATCATTCTCTTGTTCAAGTTGCTTTATCTGATCTGAATTATCATTGTCTAAATCTTCTTTTATATGAACCATAAGATCCTTCTCTAATTTCTATAAAGTTCAGGCTGATCCTTTAGTTTCTTGATGAATCCATCAGCTCTCCTTAATTTGAATCTCAAATTACCATTTCCTACTTTTTCTTTATCAAGGTCTTCAAGTGCTACTTCAAAGTTCTCTTGTAAAGTTTTTAAATCCATTCCAATCTCCCTTAAGCTATTATAATTTATCTATAAGGGCCAATATCTCTGATACCAATTGTTAGGATTAAGTAATACTAAGAGGGGTTTGAATCAGTATTAAAACACTTTAAATATATATTAAACCAATTCCAAATAAACCATAAGCATACTGAAATGAAAAGAACATAAGAAAATAACATAGAACTCATAACACCATTATTTGTTGTCGAGGAAACCTTGGCCAAGGGAAAACCCTAGTGGGGATGGTACCCACAAGCATGCACTAAAGTATAATGTCCCTATAAGGAGACCTAGCCTTATTAGGAGCTGAATATTACATAGTACAATTCCTTGTTAGAGGAATAACAACCATGTTAAAGGTATACAACACCCTGTTAGGGGCCAACTGAGCTTACAACTCTTACAATAAAAATTCTGTTACAAAGTGTTCTTCAGTAATGAACAAAAATAAGCATATTTAATGCTTAGATAGTTCTAGTCATAG
>MU223763.1:794537-819390 GCA_018584345.1 Thuja plicata
TATATATATATATCTCTTTCTTGTTACCAAGTCGGCTCTCAATACAAAATAATGTAAAGAGAAAATAAAAATTTGGCACTCTTACATAACCAAAATATAGATTATCCAAAATTCTAATCCAACTTAGCTTGTCAGGAGTCCACACTATACTCCTTAAATCATAGCTGCTATTCAAGTTCTCTGTTATGTTGTCCCGTTGTCTGGGCTTGTTTGCAAATCTCTCCAACTCACTGTAACAACTCCAAAATTGAATCAATCTTAGGTGGAGGTCATAAATAACCCATAGTATCTTCCACTAAGCTTGCAATTCATATCTCATCGTACTCGATCTTTTTTATCCAAAACAATATTGTCATACTCTATTTTTTTGGTTTTGTACTTAGTCAATTTGAAGACTGTATCTCCAAAACATAACTTCATTCCAAGCGATCAATATACCAGATATGTTGCCATAAATGACAACTCATAAGTGTCTCAAATAATACAAAGCTCATCACTTTCCAACATCAATGTTATAACACTCATGCACAAGAGAAAAAAGAAAATATAGATCTAACAACTGCAAGTATGAAATTTGAAAGAGATAGGCAAACAATCATTAAATTTATGCAACATAAATGTAATTAAAGCATATAATTACACATTAAATATAATGAATAACACATCTAAATATGAAATTAAAAGTGAAGATTCAATGCATATAAAGAGGAACTAGCGCCAAAATCATAATGGAAATGTTATGAGTTGGGTTTAGCAAAAAATGTACATAAAGAAAAGCAAGGAGGACAAAATATAAGGGATTGTCAACCTTTCCTTAATGCACAAATCAGAAGGAAGATGCCACACTAGGCTCAAGTTAGACTCAAGTGCTAAATGAGATAATGATCCTTCATTGGTTTATGATTAAGATGAGATGGATTTAAGGAGAAATGATATAATGATACAAAACAGGAGGCTAAATAAGTAAAATATGTAAGATTCAGAAAATACAGACTGACAAAAAAATAGACAAACACTTGAAATGACTTGAAATGGTTTCCAGAACACCTGTAGTTTAAATTTGAAGTTATTTTGTAGGGTACAAATCAAACTGGGCATTTGTTCCAAGCAACACCTTGCATATTTGTGTTGTGTTCCTAGTGTTTTTGCTTGAAATTTTGATAGTCACTCTGACAAGTCCCGAACTTTCTAGAATAGTTATGAAAGCTATGCCACCTATTCCTATGCATATAAAAATGGGGAAAAGGTTGTGAAATGGGATTTTCCTTGGTCAAACCCCTATTTAGGAATCAACCTTGAAAATGAAATAAAATTGCATAAAGGAAATAAAATATAAAGGCGAATATTATATCTACCTTTTAAATACCTTCATGAATGGATATTGAGATCGTACATATTCATGAAGATTCTTGTATGTTGTATGAATTATAGTTTTTGAACTTGGAATGTGGAAAAGAATCAATGATACCCTCACAAATGCATAGATCTATGAATGACATTACTATATCTTCGGTGTTGTTATGCTTAATGATCACTTGCTATGAAGGAAGAATACACATGGATGGACATAAGTATCTTCTTGCTTGATTGAGAAATCCTCTACTTGACCATCATTGGAGAGAAGGTTTCTACAATGGAGAATATTTCCTTCAAAATACCTTGAATGATCAGAGAAATTTCAGATCTTGAATGTTTGCCTTCAAATCTTGAACTTGGTTGCTTCATCATGAGTGCTTTATTGATGATGGATTGATAATAATGGATTGTGGATACTAAAATGAGGAGACATCAGATATTATATACCTCTCACACATTTCATGAATAAAAATTAATTCAGGCTGACCATGGGATCTAATTTCCCACTGAAACACCACAATGGGACCCCAAATCAAATTTGAGCCCAAACCTAGGGGAACCTAGGAACATAACGCCCAAGGCATTATGCACATATGAACAAGTACCAAAAATGAAATGATGAGCCAAAAAGATAGGGAATATGCTAGATTAGGGGAGATAGGTAGTTGGATCAAGCATAACAAATATAAAATATTGAAAGCACCAAAATGGGGCCTAATAAAGCATCCAATTATGGGTGCTGAACAGGGATATCTTTAAGAAACCCCCTGAGTAAATATGTAAAATCTAGGTGAATCTTTCATTTATTTTTTTTGAGGGGGGATATTAATTTTGTTGGCAAATATTTTTAATTTCAAAAGAATTTTTTTTCTATAGATAATTTTTTTTAATTGTATGAAAATTTTATAAATTCCTAGCAAATCTATCATTATTGTGAGGGAAAATAATAATGTATTTGGTGAATGGTTTACTTTTAAGGAAAATCATATATAAGTGTATTGGAAAGCAAATTTTTTCAAATTTTTTTATTATAAAGAAAAAATATTTAATTGTATTGGCTAAGTGTTTTCAATTGTACAAAAATTATAGAAATGTTTTGGCTAATGTTTCATTATTTATGGGGAAATATATATTTTTGGCAATTTTTTTCAATCTAGTATCTACATTCTATTAATAGCCACTTGCCATGAATCATGAATCGTCATGATGGGCCAATGCCAAATGGAAATTACTACAATAATTAAGGCAACATCACCTAAAATCTCGAGAGAATAAAGCCTTGATTTGTTGTCAACTTTCCTGTATAGGGGTATCGATCATCACAATCACATGCACACATACCTAATAACCATCATTTCACGAATATATATTTATTATTTATGATGGTTGGATGATCCAAGATTAATGGTTTAAATTCCATTTTAGGTTGAAATTCTAAATGACATGAAATTCTGTAGAAATTTTGTGGAAACGAGACACTTGTCAAATTTGTATGCTTAACTCCACGGTGTAACCTTAAACATCAACTGGCTATGAGGATGATTGATAATGTTGTGTCATTTCAATCAACATTAAATAAATGTCTTTTCACTAACATTCTCAAGTGTGATCATCCACACATGGCGTCCAATTTGCGACTGACAAAATGACATCATTCCCAATTTTGCACTCTTCCATATATGGAAAAGGTTTACAAAGATATGTCAAATATTTAACACAATATTTTTGGAAATATAGTATATACCTATCTTCCTTTGGCCTTTGTAAAGGATTAAGGAATTAATAGGGTTACAAAAGGAATTAATAAGGGCTGGGAGTTATTATCGACCAGTGATAAATAGATTAGGCAAAAATTTTAGGCTATTTATAGATTATTTAGGATTTTTCCTTCTTCAATTCTCCTTGGGTAGACAGAGTGTAGTACTTGGTTGAAATTATGCTTTAGGCCTTTTTCTAATTTCATCTTTATTTCTAAATCATCTTTGAGTTTGGGTAGATAGAATATGGTAGGCTGGTTGCTGGGTGTACACTATATAATTTGAAGATGGATAGTCCTAACTGGTTGACAACTAAAGAGACATAGATGACCTTTTTGGGAACTATCATAGATAATACTCTAAAATTAGTTTGTAAGCAATTTGGAACATTTAAAAATGAGGTTGTGAGGATGGTATGGGGTCATGAATTTTTGGTATCTATTGATAGATGCTAAGTGAATATAGACATTACATCTCAGTTTTTGGCCTTTCTTCTAGACCTATGAGGAGACAAGGTGGAGATAATATTGTTGCTAAGGCAATTTTTTGAAGAAGAATTTCTCGGGGATCAAATTCAAGTTGTCACCTTAGATAAGATAGGGTTGGGGATCCCATGGCCAAGGGATATAACCAAGCTCTTGCAACCAGGCCAAAATATGGCATGACAACCATTTATCATGAATATGAATGATGAGAAATTGGAGTGACATATGAAATGGGTGGCGATTGGGAGGGATTTCCTCCATAAAGAGTTTCTCCTTGAAAAATTTGTTAGACCTTAGGATAACACACATAATTGAGAGGGGGGTGAATCAGTTGTGTGATAATAATAACAAACTTTAATCAAATTATAAAATTTAATCTCAGATCCAGATGATAAACATGTAAGCAAGATCTTATCATTGTAAACAACACATAACACCATGATATTTTACATTGAAACCGTGTTAGGGGGAAAACCACGGTGGGGATAGAGCCCACAATATGAATGCACTCTATTAAAATTACTATACCCTATTAGGAGTATTATAAAGAGGGATGCATATGCATTCAGGCACACTGCCTAGAGCTCACTGCTCAAATACAACAAGGATCTCAATCCCAAGGAAGACTAACTACCTTACATCAATATCTAATCTCAAATTATTGAGGACATAATGTCCAAGCTCACAAACAGACAAACAAAATCTCTGACATGCCAAAAAAATTCTAATGAAGTACAAAAAATCTATGCCTCAATTGAGAATTTCACTAATACCTCTTCTTTTTAGCATCACATGATTATTTTCTCTTCTCTCATACATTCTCATTTACAAATGATTACATATATATACTCATTACATCAATTTATCTCAACTAGGTCAGCAAGGGACCTAATTATAAAACATTAATACATTACAAATCAATACTCAGTGTGATCCATTGAATCTCAGCTAAGACATAGCAATGATCTATAACAACATCTCAAACATGCTCCAGATCCATACATCACACCACAAACCCTTGCAACATGCTACATCACCAAGTCGGCTAAGAACTCATAAGAAAATCAACACGCTACATAAAATTCATCAAATCCAATTACATAAACCAATGTGATCCAACAACACAAATAGGACATGATCAAGAAGTATCAACAAGAAACGTGAAATACCAAGACATCAATAGGAACATATCTACCATAAAATCCATTCACTTCTCTACATTATTCATAAGGAACACTAATCAGAAACTAGTGTCATAAAATAAAATTATCTTTCCAGCACCCAAATAATGAACCACTCGAGTTGAGGACACATATCCATATCATGAACTCACCATCAGGTTAGCAACCAAGAATATTACATAACCGATCCACACTGATTGTATTGGTATATGATGAAGATGATGATATCCTAGAGCATGTGGTGAATGTTGTTGTGTTGTCATTTCTATCAACAAGTCTATTTCACAGATCAGATTAGATATACTAGTGATGAAGGTAAGTGTACATTAATTTTTCTAAGTATCCAGTGTAGTGATGATACTACAGTTTGAGATGGTAATTTTGGTGTGTAATGATAATCTAAAGGATTTAGATGATGATATCTTACACAGAGTATCTAAAGAGTCATATTTACCTACATCTATGATCGTGTAAGATGATTCAATGCACAAATGGATATTTAAGGAAAACATTAGTGATATCAAAAATGATAGTATATCGGTCTAGTCAAGATGATGCAATCAAGGTAGCGATCAGTTATGTGTCAAAGTTTGAATTATTTGTGAGTTGTGTTGTTGAGGTCCAACCTTGAGGAGTTCAATTTCATATGTTGGCATGATCTCTGATGAATTATTGTTTGGATTTGGAGGCCGACTCAGGTAACACATTTTAGGGTTACTCCACCGACCTAAATGTGTGTATAAGAGATGAAATTGAAGAGTAATTAGTAGGATTTGTTGATGCGATGATTGTAGTGGTTGAAGTGAATGTTGGTATGAGAAGGTAGTGATTTGAGAAAGTTATGAAGTGGATCTATCAATCAGAGTGTGCTACCTTTAAATCATTTCATTTGAGTTTATTCTCAAGGCAAGTCTTAACTGGCTTGTGATCAAAATCCTCTAACAAGGTTACTCCTAATAGAGTAAGAAGGATCCTAATAGGTCTGAAGATTAAATCCTATAATAGGGTGACTCTCAGAAGGAGTTTCAAATCCCTTAATAGGGAAATTCCTAACAGGACTTTTGTAATAGCTTCTAACCTGGCTAAATATACTCTTAACTAGGTATGCCCTTAATAGGGTGGTTGTAATGCTCCTAACATGGAAGATATTATTTGTGCAATAGTGAGATTTGTGGGTGATAATTACCACCATTTGTTCTCTTCTAACAAGGGTTTCCATGATAAAATATTGGTGTTATTGTGTTAATCTCATTGATGTATGATTTGTTGTGTTTTTATGTTATATTTAGTTTTGCGTCTTGGTTACTTTGGAAGTTGATGAAAATATTTTGTAGATATTTGGTTGCACTGAATCAACCCCCCCCTCTCAGTGCCTTATAACATTAACAATTGGTATCAGAGCCAAGTTCCCTTGAAGAATTCTAATAGCTTGGGAAGGATCCTTAAGGCAGATATGGAGGGTTTGAGATATCAAAGGCAACATGAAAAGAAACTTGAAGACACAAAAGATTTCATTGACCAGTTGAAGAAGCAACTGAAGCAATCAATAGCTAAGAGGTCTGAGCTTGTTCAACAATTATCAGAGAAACAAGATCTCATTGATCAACTATCTAAAGAAAGTGGTTCCGATGAATCTTAGGATGCCCTAGAAGATTTGACACAGGAGAATAAGAAATTGCATTGAGACAAGAAGAATCTAAGGAGAGTTAGAAGCCTTGTCAATCGATATGGGTGAAGAAATGGAAGCAAGGAAGACTACAAAAGAAGCAAGGAAAATTGCAGAGGAAGCCCTAAAAGCTAAAGATAAATCCCTAAAAGCTAAGATTGATGAGTTTTTCAAATCTGAAAAAGAGGTTGGTACATTGCATGCATATCTATATGAGACAAATGAACATATACAAGAAACTATTGAAGAGAATCAAGAAGCCCTAAGGAAGAATGAAAATATGAAGAAAGAAAATGAGAAACTGAAAGGTAAGTTGAAGACTACAAATTATTTACTCGAGAATTTTAATGGAAGTTCTGCAAAACTTAATGAATAACTCAAGAATCGGAGAATTAATGGAGAGAAGCATGGTCTTGGCTACACCAGTTATGAATTTGGTGAATCCTTTGAAACCAAGAAGGACATGCAAGATGAAAAAAACTCACCAAAGGTAACCCCAAGGAAATCTGGTAAGAGATCTTATAAACCAATTTGTTTTAATTGTCATAAGTTTTGACATATTGCTAATGTTTGCAAGAAAAATGTTAGATCTAGTATTCCAAGTGTTATACCTAATGCTACACCAATTAATTTTCATTGTCATTATTACAATTGAAATAAGTATGGACATAGAGCTAATGAGTGCAGGAAAAGGATGAACAATCAATGGTTGTAAGTGAACTAATCAAGTCCTTATGAGAATGAGAACTGGTGGAATGTTACATGCTCACATTGTCATAACTATGGACACATAACAATCAACTACAAATTGAGGACACAAAGAGGAAATGAAGGACCTTGGCGATCAATAGGTATGACATGTTTTCATTGTCGCAAGATAGGATACATTGCAAGGTTTTGTAAAGAAAGGACCAATAAGATGAACCAAGTGGTTAATGAGTCAGACAAGAAAAAGGGAAAACTGATTGTGAATGTTGAAGATACCAGTAATCAGATGAAGAAGATTTAGACAAAGAAGAGTGAAGACAAACCATCTGAAGATACCACACTATCAAAAGGTGTGGAGAATTCTTCATCTAAATAAGTCATCATTGACTTAGGGGGACAAAACATTGTTGAATCTATTGAAGATCCCCTAAATGCATGTGCAGTAAGTTATATTTTCATATTTAGATGCATATGATTATTTTGATGTATCGTATGAAGTTATGTTTAACCACATGAAGATTTGGTTAATCACTAACAAGATCTTCAAAGGTATATGATGTTTTGTTAGCAACCAGTGATGCAATTAATTTTATAGAGAGAAGGAAGATAAAAGGTGATTTGTAGGTCTTATTGTGCACCTACATATCCAAAGATAAGATATAGAGCACCAGAAGTGAAGTTTGATTAATTTGACAAAATTCAAGGTGATCATTTTAATATTTTGTAGTGATTCTATGAAAGGAAACAACAAGGGTTTGAAGTTTCATTGAGAAGTGATTGCAAAGGTACTTATTTGATCTTCTAAGCTTGAATTTTTTATTTTAAAGATGGATACATTGATCATTGTGGATATTACTGAGAGACCTAGGCTAGAATTTGAGAAACATCTATTTAAATCAGTTGAAGATGATCCAAAGGATACCATATCCAGCATGCCCTATAGTGTGATGCATATTAAGGAATTGTGATCATAAATTCATTGTAAATTTTAAGATCTAGGTGAATCTCATATTCATTCATTGTATGAGAAGTTGTGTAGTGATATGGTATTGAAGGACAAGTGCCAAGTGGTTATAAACAAGAGTTTTTCTCACACAATCATTTTACCTGATGAGTTTGAAGAAGATCAAGTCAGATATGTGTTGAGTTGAGTGCATGACCATTTTACATGGATCTACCATCCACATAAGATTACTAAGGAGGATATACATGCATTGACAAGTTTTTGTGCAACCGGTGAAGTATCAGTACTTAGATCAATGTCACAGTATTTAGTCACAAAGTTAATTGAATCAAAGTGGGATAAGAGAGTGATGAAAATCAATGACATTCTTGATATAAATATGATATTTGCATCCATGGTGATAGGATACAAGGTCTATCACTCCAAAAGAATCAACAGTGTGCCCACTCCTGCAATCCATAGTGCATATAGAATGGTGATAAAAGATGCAAAGTATGGTTTATGTGCTGCAATGAGAGGCCAGTTATTTCTGAACATGGAGAAGATAAAAAAGGACATAAGGCAATTATTTAAATTTAGATAATTGATTATAGGATTGTTCTTCTACTTTCAAAATTACTTTCCTGGTGTTTGTACAATAAATTGGATAGAAGATACACCAATTGTGGTCCAATTGAAGAATTGTATTAGATTGTTGAGAAATGGTTTTAATTAGAAAGTTTGGGGCTATTTCAAAGAATTTCAGAGTAAGATGCATCAAAGGGAAAGGATACTAGCTCAAGTTGTTGAGAAATACAAGGAGGATACATGTTTTATGGTGGATACTGACACTTGTCAAATGGAGGCACTAGTGCCTAAGACATCTTGGGCTATGCCCATGGGATATGAATTAGATGGTGATATGATAATCTTACATGATGAAGATCTACTATCAAAAGAATTATATCCAAATGATCCCAAATTTAGAGCCTATGAAGAGAAGAGCATGGAATTTCACAGCAAATTGACCAAACCGGTGAGTGAGAAGAAGATTAGAAAAGAGGTAGAACAATTTGCATTGAAGAAAGGCTTTACACAAGAAGTCATTAACAAGGCAAAAGCCAAACATTATACAGAGAAAGTAGGAAAATCTGGAGCAACAACTATAATAGAAGATGAAGATGTAGAAGTTATTTCTTCTACAATCGGTGGTACCCCAATTGATAGGAAAATAAAAAGTGCCACAATTATAGTTAAGAAGGAGAAAGTCACTCCTCCTGCAAAGGCACCAGTCAAAAGAAAGAAAAAGCCTACTCAACCTGACCTGAAAAAGGTGAAGGAGACCACTGGAAAAAGGAAGAAGGAGAAGGCTAAAATATTTAAGAAGATTGAAGAAGAAGAAGAAGTAGAAGCAAAAAATTTTGATTAAGAATAAAAGAAGATGAAGGCAATTGGAAAAAGATCAAAGGCAGTTGAACCCCTACCAGAAAATTTTTTAAGATTGATTTTGGTAAGTTAATTTCTATTGAAAATATTGTTGAAAGAGTCAAGAAGTGGTGTGTACAGCTTGTTGGTGTAAGAATTTTATGATAAGGTCAATGATGAAGACCAAAGAAAGATTGAAGATGTTGTTGTGTTTAGTATGCACAATCTGAGTAAAGCACTTAATGAATTACAAGGAAAAATCCCTGCATATGTGTATGCTAAGATTGAAAATAGGTGGCATACAATTTTAAAGGAAGACAAGGAAATAATTGAATATAACTTAGTCCAATTACAACCGGATATGTTTAAAGAGGAAATCAAGGAGACACTTAAGAAAGACCTGAATTCAAGACTAAGTCAAGAACTATAAGATTACTGATTGGTGATTCTAAATAAGTGCAAGAGGGACAATGAGTATCTTGAAGAAATTATTAGGTCTTGAGGAAGAAAAGGAGGATGATCAAGACAAAGATGAAGAGGATAAAGGACAAGATGATAATGAACGAGTGATTACACATACTGATGATGGATTTGTTAGTAATAACTGAGAGGGGGGGTGAATCAGTGGCCCCAAAAATTTATCTTTAAACTTAACAACCAATCAAATAAACCTTAGATTATTAAGTCCCTACAAGATGCATGCCATGAAATACTTATAATGAATAATTGTCTGTCGATTTTCCCTGTCTGTCCTTATTCTCCTTGATTACCAATAAGCAGTATAAATATTTACCGAAACTCAATAAATAAGTAGAGTATACCGATCAACCCAATGTTAACTATGTCAGATACAAAACAATAAAGAAATGAATCATAGACACATAACACATGAATTTTTAACGTGGAAACCCTGTTAAGGAAAAAAACCACTAGGACCGATACCCCAAATTTTCACTCTTTTGAAGTGAGCCCTGTTAGGAGCCAACCCTGTTAAAGGTTACAAACACACTGTCAAGTGTGACCTTGTTAGAGGATTTTATATATAGAGGTTGTCACTTAGTATCAGGCATCTATTGCTACCATCCTTGAATCAGCCTCCTTCTTAGACTGTCAATAGGTATCGGGCAAGTCCAATGCTCCTTTCATGAATCAACCTTTTTGGCACTCCTTGGGATGTACCTCAATATATAGAAGACTGTTAAGTCCTCATCTGTTAAGAGACTTGATGCTTCAATGGTTAAACTAAAAAACTACGACCTGTTTCTAATGCAACTTTGAATTGTACATTTTTAGATCTATTTAAGTACATTACCTCTCTGATCAATGTATCAATTCAATTCTTTGTGCTCCACATTTTCTACTTTGTGATGTTGTGCTTCACTGTTCATCGGTGTTAATAGAATTCTTTAGCTCTCCTTCAGCATGATTGATCAAGACTGTATGAAGTTCTTCTTCATCAATTTCTCTTCAACATCCTCTTTTCATTCACTCCCCTTATTCCCCTTTCTGTGAATGTGTTTCAAAAATGAATTAAGCTTGTCTCTTATATAAACATTATATTCACTGTTTCTTGATTCTTTATTCTTGGCGTGAAAAAAAATCTAGCCAATTTGATTTAAAGAATAACTCCTAATTTATCTTGTAGTTATCTTCTTGCCAACTCTACAAATCTTCTTTAAATCAATTACTTAACTCTGGTCAAATAAAACAAGGAAAACAACCAATTAAGTCTATCTTTAGCTCTTGCCAACTAGATATTTTGTCATTTTCTGAACTCTCTATTCTGTCGGTCAATTCTTCAGTTAGTTATCGATGACAACTGATAGTTCCATCGACATGACTCTAGTTAGCTTTGGGATCTCTGTCTGTCGGGCATCATTAGATTTTTACTCGTTGGGCAACTCTGTTTTCATCTCGTCAGGCATTCTGTGGTTTTGCTTCATTGGGAAACATTATCTTCTACTCGTCGGGTATCACTATGAATTTTATTCTTTTCCTTTACCGATGGTGTGCACTCTGTCGGTGTTATCTATCACTTAGTGAATACTTGACATTTATGTATTGCTAAAAGCATAACCTTTGTTCTATTGAAAGCATAACATTATGTCCATGACCGTACAGATGATATGAAGTTGACATCAATGACAATACAAACCATTAACTGATTTAATGCCTTGCATTATCTTCAACTTAACATTATCAAACATTCAATCACTTACATGTCATCAATCTCTCCCTTTGGCATTGATGCCAACATACTATATTATCAGACTATACTATTTCTAATACAATATGAAATACAATAGTTGAGATTCGTCAAACTACCAATCTTTTGTTTGATAACTGATAAATGTCTAACCTCTAGTAAGCTCTATTTTAGCTTAGATTTGATTCTTGTAGCTCTTTTCTTTTTGATGTGTTGATTTTTCTTCTCGTGTCAATTTCTCTCTTTTGAATGTTCTCTCTTTTGTGGTGTCTTTTTCTCTTTTTAGCAACTCTCCCTTTGTGTAATTTTTTATACAACTTTCTCTCAAAGTTGGAGTAATTTGATAATGGATAATATTTCTCCCTTTTTTAGAAGAATGTGATAATATGGATAATCTCTCTCCCTTTGACAGCAATGTGAAACAAATATTTTACAAATATCTGACATTCATGTCAAGCAATCATTTTTCTCCTATCCATAATATATTCCTTGAATTTCCCTTATCCATCAGCAATGTAACAATATGTTCTAGTGCTCAGTTTTGGTATATACCTATCTGTATATAGATGTATCTTTGAAGTTCATCTTTTTTCTTGCATCAACATGAATGATATTCTGATAATATGTAGGCTGATGCAGCCTTTAGTCATATTACTGACTGGTAATCAAGGGTTTGACCCCTAGTCTCTTTCTCAAGTACTCAAATGTATCTATGGGCAGTGGCTTGGTGAAGCTATCAGCCAATTTTTCTTTTGATTGCACATACTCAAGTATCAACTCATTTTCTTGAACTTGTTCTCTCAAATAATGATACTTGATGGCAATGTGTTTAGTCTTGGAATGCATGACTGGATTCTTGGAAAATTTTATTGCACTAGTGTTATCGCAATAAATAATTACTGGTTCTAAGATCTTCATATTCATACCTTCCAGTAACTATTTGATCCATGCAATATTTGAGCAATTTGCAGCAGCAACAACATATTATGCTTCTGCAGTAGATTGAGAGATGCATCCTTGCTTCTTGCTAATCCATGAGACAAGTCTGTCACCCATAAAGAATGCTCCTCCAGTTGTGCTCTTCTGGTCATCAATATTTCTAGCCCAATCAACATTGGTAAACACCTTAAGTTCAAATTTGCCTTTTCTTCTATACCATAATCCAAATTCCTCAGTATTCTTCAGATATCTTAGAATTCTTTTCACAGCAGTCATATGTGATTCCCTGGGGTTAGCAGAAAATATAGCAACAATTCCTACTGCATGCGCAATATCTGGTCTAGTGTGTACAACATATAAGAGTTTTCCAATCATTGATCTGTACAAAGTCTGATTTACCTCTATTGTCTTTTCCTTCTTTGTTAACTTACATCCAGTAGCCATCGATGTTCCAACTAGTTTGGAATCTTCCATCTTGAATATTTTCAGGACCTCTTTGATCTATTTGGACTATGTAATGAAAATACCTTCACTTTGTTGAATGATCTGTAGACCAAGAAATAACTTGATCTCTCCAAACATAGACATCTCAAACTCTTTTCTCGTCTCATTAGAAAATGATTTACATAGCATATCATTGCCTCCAAATATGATGTCATCAACAAATATTTCAGCAATCAAAGTGTTAGCATTAGTATCTCCATTCAAATAAAGATGTATCATCTTAAAATGGAAGCACTTCCATGTTAAGAGCATTTAGCCCTCCTTAAGGGACATTTTTAACCTCTACCATATCATCATCCTATTTCTGCATCATCTCATGCTTCTGTGCTGGTTCAGGACCCTGATTGGGCCTCTTCGGGCACCTCCTACCCCACCTGGCATATTTTCCAGGGGTTTTGACCCCCTAGGTCAAGGTCGACCTCAAACTTGACCTAGGTCAGGGTCAACCTTGACCCTGACCAGGGTCCCCCTTTCAAAACAAGAAGCTTTTCGGCTACCAGGGGTCATCCAAAATTTAGTTTTTCCGCTTCCGGGTCGGCTGTTTTAGGTTTCGAAGTGTTAATTCCTTAATTATATTTAATATAGGTCCTCTCCTAGGGGTAAAGGCTTTAATGGGAATTTAATCCTCCTATGTAGGCCTCCTTATAAGATTGTGCCCTAATTTCATATAAAAGGAAGCATTTCTCTCTCATTTTCTCTAAGCATTACAAATTATCAACAAGGTGATTAAGTGAAGTTTGAAGCATCCATTATTCTACATATTTCCAAGCTCTCAAAGTGCTCAATTCTTCCTCTCTAGCATTCAATTTCTCCATTGAAGATCAAGGATTCAAGCTCGCAAGCCTTTGAAGGGATTAGGTGCAAACATTCAAGATTCATCATTCAAACCCTAGATCTAGCCATCATGGTGGTGTGATCTTCCTTCAAGATCCTTTGCACATCCTCAAGACTCTTTCATCATCTCTTCAAATTGGATTTCAAGCATACAATCATGGAGGTTTATGGTTTCTAAAGTCCAAGCTTTCATACTTACATACTTGCATACATTTGAATTTCAATTACATATCTATTGAGTATCATAGCTTCATTGTTAGATTCAATTCTACTACTTGCTAGAATTATGTACTTTATTGATTTCAAGGTTAATTCCTAAATCAGGGTTTGACCAAGGAAAACCCCTCCCCCACAACAAATAATCCCCTTTTTCTTATAGGTACAGGTACATAACAGTCTATTTGAGACCAGATTTGGATACCCTATTCAGCTTTCTTTCGAATGACGTGAATAGAATTTCTGTCAGACCTGTGTAGGTCAGGGTCAAGATTATTGGGTTAGGGTTGACATTTTTGGGTCAAGGTCAACCTTTTTCATAAGACAACATCGAAACGAAAAAATATTTCTAGGTTTTGTTTGTCTTTGTGTTCCAGTTCGGGATCAACTGTCAGTTTTTCCAGAAACAGTCTACAGACCTCAGAAAACAACATTCTTTGATCTGCAATATTTTAAGGTTAGTGCATTTCTCCTACTTCTTCAATTATTGTCATCCATCATTTCTATACATATAATTAATAGAATTTAAGGTATCCCTCTTATTATTCTCCCTTCTAAATAGTTGATTCATTTATGCATTTGCCCTTCCTTGGGGTGGATCAATTTGGATCTTTCATTTGTGCATTTGGGAATAAAAGAGGAACATCTTATTTTCTCCCTAATCACAATATATAATCAATCAATGCAATTCAATTAAGGTTAAAACAATCTAGGCAACTTAAAGGACAATTTACACATTTCCTATTTCAAACATTACATCTATCAAACCCTTCTTCCTTAACACATTATACATTCTTAATAAATATATCTCTATTTCAATCCTCCATGTTACATATTAGTGACATCATCTATTTCTTATGTTACATTTTGGTGAACCCGCGATAGACAACTCCTTCTCTTTGGTGTTAGATTTACATCTTAGATTATAATTTGCAAGCACACACTTCTTGCATTTTCATCATGAAATTCTTTTGGTGTATGTCTATTTTTCTAATTATCCTTCTTTTAGCATCTCTTTATAGTACCTATGATGTCTATGAGAGTGCCATCCATTTTATCATGTTTATCAATCTTCATGTTTCACTTGCTTATGCTATTTTAAGATTGACCAATACTAGTCTCCCTACTTTCAAAACTTTAATTAAGGATTTGTGTAGGGGACTTATTGTTCTTTTAGATTATGTGAAGAATTTGGTAGATGATACTTCATTACCTAATCTTCCTAATCCTAATCTTAACATTCCTAATCCAATTATTTCTAATAATCCTACTCCTATTCTTCCATCTTCCATCCCTAGTTCTTCTCATACTTTTGTTAAGGCTCAAACTATGGTACAAGATGAGGATGTGCAAGAATTTCTAGATTTACCTTCTCCTTCTTATCCTATCCATGGTGATAATAAAGGGAAATCCAAAGAAACTTCTCCTAAAATTATTGTTCCATCTTACACAACATTCTCTCATGACCATCATAATCAATCATCTCCCATCGATGCTATGCAAGATAGGTATACTACTAGATACACTATGGTAGATAAACAAGGTTATAAGGGTTTAGGGCTTGGTGTTAATGAACATGGCATCAAAAACCCGATCAATGTATCTCCTAAACATGACATGCATGGTATAGGTTATTCATCTTCTCAATTTCATGTGGCTGATATTAACTATCATCCTCCTCTTGATATTCTTCTCCCAACACCTACCTTAGATCATCCTGACACTCCTCAAGATGTGGCCAAGAAAGTGTATATACACTTAATGAATTCAAAGAAAGAAAAATTTAAACCTATTCCAAAAAATGCTTTACATAATTACAAACGTCCTTTCCACAATAGTAATAAACATTTACTTGCTGATTGTGTGCACTTTAAATTATATGTTAGAGATAGAGCTTCTCGTGGAATTATATCTTATTCCCGAGTGGTATTACAATTTCTTCATAATTTTGACATAGGGTATTCCCCTTCTTCTTCTACAGGTTAGACTATGTTTCTCCTCTTGTCTCTTAAACTGGGGGGCAAGAGGTATTCTATTATAGTCTTATAGGATCCATTATATTCTTAGCATAAATGATGTTTTGAGTATAATTGATTATTCTTTCTACATTCTATCCTTATAACTTCCTACACTCATGATATTCTTTCTAGGACATCTGTTTTGTAGAGATACCTCTTATTTTTATAACTTTATTGATATAATTTGAATATATCCTTTGCCCTGGGGGGAAAGGTATTTCCTCCTTATACTTCTATCTAAGGATCTACTTTCCTTAGCTTAGTGGCATTTGTTTATGTTGAAAACATTACTTTCCTTATAAAGATCTATGTTTTGACCATCGATACCCCCTTATTTGAGAGGTTATTGTCCTAGGTACCTCTCCTTTATTTTGCAAAATTATGTTCTTTATAAACTCCTACCCTTTCTTTTTGGTTAGAGTTTATTATCCTTCATTCCAAGATTCCTCATCCTCTTTATTGCAAGGAGCTCAATGGTTGAAGCTTGGGTCTTTCTTATTTTTCGAAGATGATATTTTATCCTAAGCACTCCTCTTTGGTAGGGCTCTTGTTGATAAGATCTCTTCCTCTTTGAGGATCCTTTTTCCATAAGTGACATATCCATTTCATGATTATCTATATTCTTAATTTTTGCTAAGAATATGGTATACATTGTTGTTTTGTTGGATATCTCCTTACTTTGTGAAGTAGGTATCCTCTCTTCTTCTTCCTTATCCTGCCTAGTGGGTAGCCATGATAAGGAGGGGGCATATATAGGGTCTCCCTTTTACTATAATTTATATTAATTTACATTTTGCAGCATGCTAAATCCTTGGAAGGCAACGCTCACAAGTTGCTAAATCCTGAAGAGATGCATTTTTACTTTTATGTTTGCTAAATCCTTGGAAGGTAACGCACATAAGTTGCTAAATCCTGAAAAGACACGTACCCTTTTTATTTCTTTACAATATGCTAAATCCTTAAAAGGTAATGCACACAAGTTGCTAAATCCTTAATGGACACGCATTTTATATTCCATAATGATACAAGAATGTTGATCTATGGATATTTTCAAAAAAGCCGTCAGAAGACGCATTTACAATTACAAGCATAGTTTATGGGTGAACCTATTAGGGGCTATCCCTCTGGGGTGATTCATAGTAAGGTGGGCATCTTACTAGGTGAGGTAATCACTTTCTCTTTTCTCTCTTTCGCTTTCATGCTAGTAGGATTAGATCATGAAGTTATGTGATCTATGGTGTTGTTCTTGTCTTACTTATGTAGTCATGTATGTTTTCTATGATTGATTTCTCTTTATTTCCATATCTTTATGCATGTATGTTGAGTTAGAATCCTTGGTTTGGGGGCTTGTATCCCTAACTTAGTGATGTTCTACCTCATTGCAATCCACTAGGATCCTTTTCCTCTAACTTTACCGTGAGCACATTCGATTTTCATACTCCCGCTAAAGTGGGGGCTTAATGTATCATCTTAAAATGGAAGCACTTCCATGTTAAGAGTGTTTAGCCCTCCTTAAGGGAAATTTTTTACCTCTACCATATCATCATCCTTTTTCTACATCATCTCATGCTTCTGTGCTGGTTCAGGACCCTGATTGGGCCTCTCCAGGCACCTCCTACCCCACCTGGCATATTTTCCAGGGGTTCTGACCCCCTGGTTCAAGGTCAACCTCAACCTTGACCTAGGTCAGGGTTGACCTTGACCCTAACCAAGGTTCCCCTTTCAAAACATGAAGCTTGTTAGCTGCCAGGGGTCATCCAAAATTTAGTTTTCCCGCTTCCGGGTCGGCTGTTTCGGGTTCCGAAGCGTTGATTCCTAAATTATATTTAATATAGGTCCTCTCCTATGGGTAAAATATTTAATAGGAATTTAATCCTCCTATGTAGGCATCCTTAGAAGATTGTTCCCTAATTTCATATAAAAGGAAGCATTTCTCTCTCATTTTCTCTAAGCATTACAAATTATCAACAAGGTGATCAAGTGAAGTTTGAAGCATCCATTGTTCTACATATTTCCAAGCTCTCAAATTGCTCAAGTCTTCCTCTCTAGTATTCAAGTTCTCCATTGAAGATCAAGGATTCAAGCTCTCAAGCCTTTGAAGGGATTAGGTGCAAACATTCAAGATTCATCATTCAAACCCTAGATTTAGCCATCGTGGTGGTGTGATCTTCCTTCAAGATCCTTTGTGCATCCTCAAGACTCTTTCATCATCTCTTCAAAGTGGATTTCAAGAATAAAATCATGGAGGTTTATGTTTTCTAAAGTCCAAGCTTTCATACTTACATACTTGCATACATTTGAATTTCAATTACATATATATTGAGTATCATAGCTTCATTGTTAAATTCAATTCTACTACTTGCTAGCATTTTGTACTTTATTGATTTCAAGGATAATTCTTAAATTGGGGTTTGACCAAGGAAAACCCCTCCCCCACAACAAACAATCCCATTTTTCTTGTAGGTACAGGTATAGAATAGTTGATTTTAAACCAGATCTAGATACCCTTTTCAGCTTTCTTTCAGACGACACGAATAGAATTTCTGTCGGACCTATGTAGGTTAGGGTTGACATTATTGGGTCAGGGTTGACATTTTTGGGTCAAGGTTGACCTTTTTTATAAGATGACATCGGAACGGAAAAATATTTCTAGGTTTTGTTTTTCTTTGCATTCTAGTTTAGGACCAACTGTCAGTTTTTCCAAAAACAGTCTACAAACCTCAGAAAACAACATTCTTTGATCTGCAATATTTCAAGGTTAGTGCATTTCTCCTACTTATTGAATTACTATCATCCATCATTTCTATACATATAATTAACAGAATTTAAGGTATCCCTCTTATTATTCTCCCTTCCAAATAGTTGATTCATTTATGCATTTGCCCTTCCTTGGGGTGGATCAATTTGGATCTTCCATTTGTGCATTTGGGAATAAAAGAGGAACATCTTATTTTCTCCCTAATCACAATATACAATCAATCAATGCAATTCAATTAAGGTTAATACAATATAGGCAACTTAAAGGACAATTTACACATTTCCTATTTCAAACATTACATCTATCAAATGCTTCTTCCTTAACACATTATACATTCTTAATAAACATATCTCTATTTCAATCCTCCATGTTACATATTAGTGACATCATCTATTTCTTATGTTACAAAAGATTACTATTTTCACTACTCCTTACAAATCCAATACTGATAAGATAGGAATGAAGTCATTCATACCAGACTCTAGGAGCTTGTTTCAATCCATACAAGGATTTGTGAAGTCTACATACCATGTTTCTCTTATCTGGATCGACAAACCCTTCTAGTTACTCAATATATACCTCTTCTTCAAGTATTCCATTTAGGAATGTTGACTTGACATCCATTTGATATAATTTGAATCCTTTGAATGTAGCATAAGCAAGCAATATTCTTACTCCTTCTAGCCTAGCAACGAGTGCAAAGGTCTCTTCATAGTCTATACCTTTTTCTTGTGCATACCCCTTGCATACTAGTTTTGCTTTGTTTCTTGTGACTTCTCCATTCTCGTTCAACTTATTCCTAAATATCCATTTTGTACCAATGACATTCTTGTTATCTAGTCTTGGCACAAGTGACCATGTCTTGTTCTTCTCAATCTCATTATTCATAGCACTTATCCATTCCTTATTATCTAGTGCAACATTGATAGATTTTGGCTCAAACTCACAAATTAAACAATTTGAGTTTAAAGACTTACTTCTTATTCTTGTACCATCTTTCTTATGTCCTATGATCTGGATCTCTGGATGGTTTCTTCTTACATATCTTGAAATTATAGGCATAGCTCTTTGTGTATCAGCTTGATCATTATTTTGATCTTCATTCTATTTTTCATCACCTTGCACATTAGTATGATTATTATCCTGACCGTTGGTAACAACAGTCTAACGGTTGGTTACAACATTCTATTGTTTTGGAGTTAAGCACTATTGCTCAGGTAGAGTTTTGAGTTCTTCATAGTATACAAACTTGTTGTAGTCCTTTGGTTCTTTTGTGCTTTCCAACTCATTCTTTTCTGCAAATTCATCTATCTTTACATTTGCACTTTCAACAATTTTGTTAGAAGCCTTGATGAGACATTTATAAGCTTTGCTCTTGGTGGAATACCCTAGAAAAATACCTTCATCACTCTTGGCATCAAGCTTTCCATTTCTATTATCCTTTAAGACATAACATTGACTACCAAATATTTTGAAGTAACTTACATTAGGTGTCTTCTTTGTGTCCTTCTTTAATTGTACTTTGTTAAGTGTGTAGACAGCAGTACAGATAGCTTGCCTCCAGAAGATTTGGGTGATGCCTTTCTCTATCATCAGTGTTCTACCACAATCAACTATTGATCAATTCCTTCTCTTAGCAATCCCATTTTGTTGTGGTGTTCTTGGTGCAGAAACCTATCTTTTTATACCATGCTCATTAGAGAAATTAGTTAATTCATCTAATATAAATTCTCCTCCTCTATCTGATCTCAAACATTTTAGATCCTTACCACTTTTTTTCTCTACCATAGCCTTATACCATTTAAACATCTAGAATGCTTCAGATTTATCTTTAAGAAACATGATTGTCATCATTCTAGAGTAATCATCAACAAAGAGAATAAAATATATATCTCCATATTAACTCTTTGTCTTCATTGGTCCACATAAATCAGTATGGACTAATTCTAGAATGTCATCAGATGTATGGGTTTTACTTTTGAAACTAGACTTAGTCATTTTACCTTTTTGACAATTCTTGCACATGATGTTGTCTGGCTTTTTCATCATCGGTAAGCCTCTTAAATTTCTCCTTCTGCTTATTTTCATCATGTTGTCAAAATTCACATGACACAATCTTTTGTGTCACAACCATATGTCTTTGTTTCTAGTCATTAAGAAAGTGGTGTTAGTATCATTCAGATAGAATAAGTTACCTTTAGTCTGTTCACTGGTACCAATCAATTTTCCTGATTCATTGAAGATCTTTGCCTTCTTATTCTCAAATGTTACTCTATGTCCTAAATTATTTAGCTGAGAAAAACTCAATAGATTATAATTAAATCCTTTTACCCAATAAATATTTTCACATTTAATCAGGTTATTTAGCATTATTGTTCCTTTACCTTCAACTGGACAAGGTGTATCATTACCCATTCTTACTATACAACCATTATAATACTCAAAAGTGTTAAACTTTTCTTTGTCATCAGTCATGTGGTGAGTGCAACCACTATCTATAATCCATATGTCATTCTTTCTAACCTTAGATATGAGTGTTGTTTCTACATACCTTTCATCTTCATCTGAATCATCCTTCATAACTACGAACACCATCTCGATGTCTTCATCAGGTTTGGTGTCAGTATCTTCATCTTTACAAGCAGCTAGGTAACTAGCTTTCTTGCCTTTGTCCTTGTAGTCTTAGGTATCTCTTCTTTTTGATTGACAGTAACCTCTTTAATCTTTGTTATCACCTCTGTCAGATTTCTTCTCAAAATAGTTGTCATTACTTCTGTCATCTTTTCTTCTGTTAGGACATCTTGCAACAAAGTGTCCAATCTCTTTACAATTAAAACATACAAGTGGTAACTTGCCTTTGTATTTACCTTTGCCTCTCTGCATTCTTCTTTCCATAAGTGCTTATATTTCATCTAGATCTTCTTCTTCACTTTCACTTTCACTATCTCTTCTAGATGTGTGTCTATGACTTGATTTGCTAATTCTCATAGAAGACTTAAATGCAGACTCTAAGTTTGGTAAGACACTATTATCAAAGTTATTCATGTCAAATGAAATCAGTCTACCAATTAAACTATCAAGAGTAACCATTTTTTTTGCTACTGCTCTCATTTCTTGAATGGCAGAAACTCTAATAACATATACAGGCAGTAAGGTTCTTAAGATTTTACTTACCACTCTCTACTCTTCAAGTGTACCTCCAACTCATATAGCATTGACTACTTCTTTTATTCTTGTGTTGTACTATGTGATATTTTCTCCTTCTTTCATTCTGAGATCATCAAATTTTCCTCTAAAGCTTTCTGCCTTGGCTCTTAGAACATTTGTATCACCTCCATGTACAAGCTTCAGTTTGTCCCACATCTTATTTGTAGTTTTGCAATCCTTGACATCTTGAAATTTAGCATCAGAGAGTGAGGAAGAAAGCTCTATAGCCATGCATTTGTGTTCATTCTTCTCTCTCAATTGATCTACTGTCTATACTCCTGCAGGCAATACATATTCAGTATCTAGGAATTGAGTAACATCATCACCAATACCTTATAAGTGAAGTCTTATCCTACTTTTCCATGAAGCAAAGTTGTCTTTGTTCAACTTGGGCACATCTCATCTATTCATCTTGTGATCTTGACTTAGGTCTTGAAACATTCATTTATAAGCACACAAGCTCTAATACCAATTGTTAGTTATAACTGAGAGGCGGGGTGAATCAGTGGCCTCAAAAATTTATCTTTAAACTTAACCACCAATCAAATAAATCTTAGATTATTAAGTCCATACAAGATGCATGCCATGAAATACTTATAATGAATAAATGTCTGTCAGTTTTCCTTGTCTGTCCTTTTTCTCCTTGATTACTGATAAGTAGTATAACTATTTACTGAAACCCAGTAAATAAGTAGAGTATACCAATCAACCCAGTGTTAACTATGTTAGATACAAAACAATAAAGAAATGAATCATACACACATAACACATGAATTTTTAACATAGAAACCCTATTAAGGGTAAAAACCACTGTGACCGGTACCCCAAATTTTTACTCATCTGAAGTGAGCCTTGTTAGGAGCCAACCCTGTTAAAGGTTACAAACACTCTATTAAGTGTGACCTTGTTAGAGGATTTTATACATAGAGGTTGTCACTTAGTATCGGGCATCTATTGCTACCATCCTTGAATCAGCCTCCTTCTTAGACTGTCAAAAGGTATCGGGCAAGTCCAATGCTACTTTCATGAATCAACCTTTTTGGTACTCCTTGGGATATACCTTAATATATAGAAGATTGTTAAGTCCTTCTCTATTAAGAGACTTGATGCTTCAATGGTTAAACTAAAACACTATGACTTGTTTCTAATGCAAATTTGAATTGCAAATTTTTAGATATATTTAAGTACATTACCTCTCTAATCAATGTATCAATTCAATTCTTTGTGCTCCACACTTTTTGATTTGTGATGTTGTGCTTCACTATTCGTTGGTGTCTGCAGAATTCTTTAGCTCTCCTTTAGTTTGATTGATCAGGATTGTATGAAGTTCTTCTTCATCAGTTTCTCTTCAACATCCTCTTTTCATTCACTCCCCTTAATCCCCTTTTCGTGAATGTTTTTTGAAAATGAATTAATCTTGTCTCTTATATAGACATGATATTCACTGTTTCTTGTTTCTTGATTCTTTATTCTTGGCGTGAAAAAATCCAGCCAATTTGATTTAAAGAATAACTCCTGATTTATCTCGTACTTATCTTCTTGCCAACTGTACAAATCTTCTTTAAATCAATTAATTAACTCTGGTTGAATAAAACAAAGAAAACAACCAGTTAAGTCTATCTTTAGCTCTTGCCAACTAGATATTTTTTCATTTTCTGAACTCTCTATTTCGTCGGTCAATTCTTCAGTTAGTTTTCGGTGACAACTGACAGTTTCATCGGCATGACTCCAGTTAGCTTCAGGACCTCCGTTCGTCGGGCATCATTAGATTTTTAATCATCGGGAAACTCTTTTTTCAGCTCGTCGGGCATCCTGTGGTTTTGCTTCATCGGGCAACATTGTCTTTTGCTCGTTGGGTATCACTGTGACTTTTCTTCTTTGCCTTTACCGATGGTGTGCACTCCGTCGGTGTTATCTGTCACTTAGTGAATACTTGACATTTATGTATTGCTGAAAGCATAACCTTTGTTCTATTGACTCTCTGAAGTCTTTGGCATTATGTACATGACCGTACAGATGATATGAAGTTGACATCAATGAAAATACAAACCATTAACTGATTTAATGCCTTGCATTATCTTCAACTTAACATTATCAAACATTCAATCAGTTACATGTCATCAGGATTAATGGTTGATGGTGTGAAAATCACACTTGATAATGTTTATTTGGATGATCCCAAGGATACCATGGACACCACAGGTGATGTTCCTATCATGGATATTCATGAATAACCTAAGGCTACAACCGATGAGCAGGTGGACATAGGAACATATCAAGTGATGACTGATATTCCTACTGGTGTGCAACAACAAGTGTCATGCCCAAAACTAGGGCAAAACACATACAATTTTTTTTTTTAAATACACAAGTGCAAACCACTAACAGGAATGTATTTTAGGTATTGAGTTAATATGGTAAGGGTTGTCTTCGAATTGCGGGGTATATGCATAAGTTGAAATAGATTGTTCTGGTGATCACTTAGTTTACTAACCTTAGTTACAACTTATTCATTAAATTCTTGTCCCCATTTACTTTCGATCATTAACCACTAGATTAAAATTCAATAATCAAAACCTAATCTAACCCTTATCCTCCTAACAACAATTAAACTCTGCTATACAATTTTCCCATAAAACTATAGTCCTTA
>MU223763.1:827021-844041 GCA_018584345.1 Thuja plicata
CATTGCACAAATTGTTCAAATTGAGAGCTTTGATTCACCTGCATACACAAAACCAAAAATTAAAAATGATATTGATACTTGTTCATAAATTAATATTGAATAATGCTTTAATTAAAAACAAAAAAAACAAAAAAAAATTTAAAATATAAAAAATACAAACCTACTTGATAATTTTAAATTTTAGTTGTCCTTTAATTCCCAAAAAAACACTTTAAAACTATTAAAAAAATGATTTTCTTCCAAAAACTTTATTATAATTCACAATTAAAGAAAATTATATATTTTTTATTTTAAAAAAAATGCTTTAATATATGACTTTAAGGGTCGTGGTCGCATGGCGACCATATTTGGTTGGCCCTAGTTTCGGCCGAACCAGGTCCGGCCGAAGGTACCTATGTGGCATCCCATGTGGCAACAAAAACAAGCAAAAAATGAGATTTTACAAAAAATGTGTGTTTGGAGGATTTTTGTCACATTACAATTCAGCTTGTTTAAAAATATAAAAATACCCTTTTATAGAGCTCGGAGTCTAGATTATGGTTATACAATTTTTGTGGTGTTTTATTTACATGTACTATATTGTAAGTTAAAAAACTCGAAGTAGGTATTTTAACATTCAAGAACACGCTCGTTCAAAAAAATAAAAAAAATAGCAAATCATGTTAGAAAAATTTACAACTTATATGTAACACTAGAGGAGAGAGTCCTCTTCAAGAATATGTAATTTTTTTTGTATTTGGTTTAAATTTGCTAGGGCAAATGTGGAGGGAGAAAAAAATTGTTAATTTTAGGTAATTCTGACTTTGAATAGTTATAACAGACAAAATATATACCCAAAACCAATTTTTCTTTTTTTATGCACTAGTTGTACATGTTATCTAAAACATATTCTGAAATCAGAAGAAAAAAAAATTATTTGCATATATTAAAGTGGAGGGAACTAGACCTTACATTTTCAGCATTTTTTGAGCAATTAAAAAATGGACTTCAAAAATTAAAAAACTAAGTCAATACTTATTCAAAAAAAATTAAAAAAATTATAGGCATAAACTAGATCCAATTTTACACATTTCATTAATTTACATCATTTTCAAATTCTAAACACAAATATCACTTTTATGTCGTTAAAGTTCAACAATTTTGCATGTTGTGATCCTCTTCCTTTGTTAAAGTGTGACACAGGTTTGTACTTTTACCCCTATCACCTATCACCTATCCTAAGGGGTCACATCCTATCTATCCCCATTTCCCCATGGCCCACTTTCCAAGTGGGTGGGGGAAGGGGTGTGAATTTTCAAACATTTCAAAGCCTGCGAAATGCATGAGGGGTGTGAATTTTCAAACATTCCAAAGTGCAGAAAAAGTTAAGGGAAAGTTTTGCATGGGATTTCGCATGGGGACAAGGGACTAAGTGGCAGCAAGCCCAAGACATAGGATTTACAAATTTCTCCATGGAAGGGGGGTGGAACCCTATGCCAATCACAACCTATGTTTTAGAAACCATACTTTAGAACAATGAAGGTACACAGAAAGGTCAACTCATATGCATCGAATAGTGGAGATAATTTATTTCCTTGGGGATGAAATTAAAACATGTCAGCCCTCCCAAATTTCTCATGGGGTAAGGAGGGGTTTGAGGTTAAATTCTGGTGGGGCCCACAAGGATGGGTGAGATGGAATAAGCCCTTTTTTTTAAAATATTTTAATTCGCATTAAGAGGGTAACTAAGGGGTATGATTAGGGGGATAATAAACGGGAGTTAGGAATGAGATCTAAATAGAAGATTCTTTGTGTAAGGGGAGAGAATTAAATCCCTCCCCATACATTTTCCAGAGAGTTATAAGCTCTATTTTCTGGGAATGTATGGTGGTGTGTTTGTATATATTTTTTTTAAAGATACATGCAATTTGTTTTATTTTTATTTTTGTTGCCCAAACCTTATACAATTGAAATTGATCACTAATAATAGGTAATTATTCTCATTATTTCATCAATTTCTATAATTTACTATGTTTACTAATTTAATCATTTCTTTTCAAGGGATGGAAGTGCAATGATTTTGAGAATGAAATATAGGTCTAATTAAGCTAAAATTTCAGAATTACAAGGGGAACATGAAGTGTCCTTAACTTGGAAATTTAAAATTACATGCCATGAAATTATTACAACAAGAATAAGAGGTTGATATATTTTGATCAACAAGCTTACAATGAACTTTTCAACATTTGATAAAAATGATCCTCAAACACAAGAGGTAAACATGCAACTACAAAGTTGTTCTTTCTCAACAATACCAAAAGGAGGCTTCTTTCAAAATCTTCAATAAAACATGAAGGGAACCATTGGAGCTCACCTCCCAACCAAGGCCTCAAGAGAGGCCACCCCTGAGCTTGGAGAACCAAGACTAAACAAGGTAGCACATTACAAAACTTCACAACTAACACAAATGCACAACAAATTACTCCCAACCAAGGTTTTCACAAATGGGCTTTCAAACCCATTAAACTAGGGTGAAGGTGGACTTTTCCAAGGAGGATAATTCCATTACATTCGAATCTCTCAACAAGAGCTTTCTCCCATGCCTTTCCAAGGCTAAAATTGGAATTCCTTACATATACACAATTTGGTCATTCTATACCAAAACCATATTTACAACATGGCTTCATGGAGCCCATACTCCATGAAATTATCCCTCTTCTCCAAGAGAAGAGACTTTCACTACAATGGAGAGCCCAACTAACCCCTTCACCCAAGTCCACTTCTTCCCTTCCCAAAGGATGAGTAATGCCTTAAAACTCCCATGAACAATACTCCCAAATCCAAAGAACAAGAGAAGAAACAAAACTCAAATGCATCCCAAACCCAACACATAACATCAACTTCTACATTCAATAACACATTACAAGATTACATAAAAGAATCTATACAAGGTTTACATATTCATTCAACAATATCATGCAAGCTCAAGAGCAAAAGCATTCTTCCATGGTAAGAAATCCACCAACTTTGGTCCCAAAAAATGGCAATAGTGTGGTTGAGAAGAGCCCTTATCCTTTTTCCTTTTTTCCTCCAAACCTAATTGTCTCCAAAATTGGAGAGTGGGTGAACACTCACTAAGTTTCTCCAAATCCTCTAAAAAGACCCCTAAAGTGTACTCAAGACTTAGCCATTAATGAGACATGCCCTCTAGTCTTTTTTCCTTACCTCTTGTCTCCCCTCTTAAATGTGAGTTTAGTATGGAGTGTGGGTCAAGTCAATGCATGTGGCTCTCTTCTATTTTCGCCACTTTTGAAAGGTAGGCATTTTGGAGGGCCATAATGGTGATCTAGGTTTACTCTATAGGTAAAAACTAGCCCTAACCCAAAGTACCCCCTTAGGGTTAACTAATTTTGGCCAAAAATACACTCTAGGGTCACTTTTGACCCTTCCAAAATACCCCTAAAGTTTAAATCTGAGTTCCAACTTGATTTGATCCCTATAATATATCTATATGCAAGTGGGATTAATATAGCATCCTATTAGGTTTGGTGATTCTTTTCCAAGCCCTAATTTGACATGTCATCATCCACATGGGTAACACAAGTGTCAAGTGACACCAAGACAGAATACACATCACATTCACAATGACATGTCCAAACAACAACAACATGAGTAATAAACTGATAACACACATTCATATTACGTTTACAAGGATCACATTACAACGAGGTTTCAATCCCTTATTGGATTAAACCTCGGTTTACTCAATTCACATGTGTTTAGTCCTAATTCTCTGAATAATTCCATGGTTCTCTTTCCTGCACACTAAACTCAAGTATCAGTAGTCCAAGATAATAAAATTGCATGTAATATATATATATATATATATATTCAATTTATAATTAGCAACATCAATCACTAGCAAGATTAAATTCCTAATTGTAATTTCCATACATAAAGGTTTAAAACATACATATTCCATATCATCATGACATAACATCCATGAAATAATAAAGTCTAATCATGATTCGATCTTCTCATCAGTTCACTTATCTAAACATATATAATAAAAAACAACCATCTGATCTAGGTCTAATCCATATCAAAATATAATCCACACAATATACTCATCATCATAACATAATATCTCGAGTCTTTGTCAGGATAATCAAAAAGTGTATCAATGTATCAAAACATAAAGTATCAAAGTATGATCAAGCAGTAAGGCTGTGATGGGTTAGGGTGAGGCCTCACAGCAAGAACCAACAGTAGAGGAAACTAGTGAAGTAGAAGTCAAAGAGAAGCAAGTGCATGCACACAATGAGGATGTTCAAGAGAAAGGAGATAAGAAAAGGTATGAGAAAAAAGAAGACTATAGACAGAGAAAAGGAAAAAGTAACATCTTCTATATCTATTGTTCAACAAAGTTTTGATAAGATGGATAAAGATTATATATCGGTCATTCAAGGACCCATAGATCTTAGTATAATGAGCACAATAGAGTTGGTGAATGTTTCTATGGCCATTAAGTCTAAGGCCAAAAGAGATCAACAAAAGATGGATGCACAAATTATTTAAAATGCAAGGGACATATTGTTAGATCTTGTGCCTAGGGCACTTATGATGAGAAGGATGCACCTAGTGAATTGTTAGGTCAATTGGTGATAGTTGCAAGTAAACAAATAGAAAGTCTAGAGGATGCAGCAGCAACAAAGATAGAAAATGACAATGAAAGTAAGAAATCATAGAAGTTAGTCCAGCAGATTGTACTTCACAGAGGAACATTGACAGTTGAGATGAACAAGGTAAAACAAGCACTGATAGAATGTGATAAGATTCTTACTTCTATTTTTAATTTCTCATAATTTTTTAAGGATATTGAGAAAAAAAAATTTGAAGCTCAGAAGGAGCTACAAAAGTTAGTAGGGAATTTTGATCCAGTGAATAATTCCATTACAAGTTTTGGAGCATTGGTGAGAAGTATTAATCATAAGTTAAAAACTTATCATAATTAGCAGTAGAAAAGGGTCTCAGTATTGTTAGAACTGTAGAGTCTACTAATTCCAAAGTTGGAAATTTTGCAAAAAGGAGTTAAAGATGCAACAGTAATATTAGCTCTACCTAAATGAGTACAGTGGAAGCATTGGAGGAGCTATCTTATCTACTAACCGGCTAGATTGTGATTACAAAGCATCTCAAGAAGATACAAGAGACTGATCTATAGGTCTTAAAGACCAATTTTGGTGATGTATTCAGTATATTTTAATAGGTATATGCTACTCTCTATGAATAAAAAATTTTTTTGAACATTTATTGTAATACCTTTGTCATTGTTGACAAAGGGGAGAAGATAAAATGGGAGTAGTATAGAGTAAACAATTGGCTAAGTATTTTGTAAATGGGAGTAGTAAAAACATGGTCTAATTTTAATTACCATAGTGGGAGTAATCCTGAAGTTTAGCTCTATACTTGTGTATTTTTTTTTTTCTTAGTCACACCCTTAGAAATTTTTCTAAGTGTAGCCATCAATATCAAAGGGGGAGATTGTTGGCATCTAACGAAGATAAACATATCCTAGATCATGTAGTGAGTTTTTTTGTGTTTTCATTTATGGTAACAAGTATATTTCACAGGTTAGATCAGATATACCGGTGATGAAGGTGACTATACATGATTTTTTTAAGTATTTAGTGTACCGGTGATAATACAGTCTGTGATGGTAATTTTTGTGTGTGGTGATAATCTGAAGGATTTAGATTATGCGATCTTACAAAAAGTATCTAAAGAGTTATATTTACCTACATATATGATTGTGTAAGATGATTCAATACACAGATGAAGATTTAAGGAAAACACCAGTGATATCGGCAAGAACAGTAAACCAATCCAATTAGGGTGATGAAATCTAGGTAGCGATCAATTACGTGTCAAACTTTGAATTATTTGTGAATTGTGTTATTGAGGGTCGACCTTGAGGAGTTCAATTTCCTATGTTGGTGTGATCACTTATGAAGTTTTTCTTGGATTTGGAGGCCAACTCATGTAACACATTTTAGGTTTATTATGCCAACCTAAATGTGTGTATAAGAGATGAAATTAAGAGTAATTAGCAAGAGTTATCGATGTGATGATTGTAGTCATTGAAGTGAATGTTTGTATGAGTAGAGAAGTGATTTTATCAAGTGTTGAAGTGGATCTATAAAGTAGAGTGTGCTACTTTCAGATCATTTCATTTGAGTTTATTCTCAATGCAAGTCCTAGCTGGCTTGTGATCAAAATCCTCTAACAAGGTTACTCCTAACAGGGTAAGCAGGATCCTAACAGGTCTAAAGATTAAATCCTCTAATAGGGTAAGAAGGAGTTTCAAATCCCTTAACATAGTAGTTCCTAACAAGACTTTTTTAATAGCTTCTAATCGGTCTAAAGATACTCTTAACCAGGTCTTCCCTTAACATGGTGGTTGTAATGCTCCTAACATGGCATATCTTATTTGTGCACTAATGAGATTTGAGGTTGATAATTCCCATTGTGTTTTTTCCCTCTAACAAGGGTTTCCATGATAAAATATTGGTGTTATTGTGTTAATCTCATGGATGTATTCTTTGCAATGCTTTTATGTTATATTTAGTTTTGCACGTTGGCTACTTTGGAAGTTGATGAAAAGATTTTGTAGATCTGTGGTTGCACTATTTCACCCCCCCTCTCAATGCCTTATAACATTAACAAGACATTATCAAGAACATATATTCAATAAAATCCATTCACTTCTTTGCACTATTCATCAAGAACACTAATTAGCAACCACTGTCATGAAATAAAATTAGCTTTCAAGCATCCAAATCATAAACCCCTTGAGCTGAGAACACACATGCACATCCTAAACTCACCATCAGGTTAGAAACCAATAATATTACATAAGCAATCCACACCGATCTAAATACTAAAACACTGTCACAATTAGAATAACTGAAATAGAAGTCTCTGATAAATCCATCATAACTCTCTCAAATTATCATCCAAACTTCTGCCACTTAATTAGTATCAAGTAAAAATATCCTAGAACAAAATTGTATGATTGTAACATCATATCTTTCAATATATTAGTTGTACCATAGAAATCATCTCACTGATCATACCAAGAACATTGTCTCCAACAGTAGGAATATGTTGACATCAATGAAATAACATTAATGCTAGCATATGTATGCACAATTTGAATGACATCTCAACAATCTCCAATAATCTCCCCCTTTGGCATTGATGTCAATATGTGATGTGAAAATTTTAATCAATGCACAAAGAAACAATATCAGCAACAATACCAACAATATCCACACTATGACATACATGAATATCTCTCCCCAATCTTAATATATATCTCAAATTTGTTTTATTTTCACATGAATATCTATCCCCCTTTGACATAAATAAATAAGGCACATGTATGCACTAAGTCAAAGAGTCCAAAAATATGAATAATGCATCTCATGAAACTTTTACTAGATATTATTCCTCCTAAGGAGTAGCCACCAAAACATCAATCCAAAAGAATGAAATCTCTATAAGCACATTGGACTAATGCATCTCAGTGCATCTCTAGCTCTGGTCAGGAGGGGAAATCACCCCAAGATTATCTCAGAGATACTCAAAAGTATCTTTTGCAAATGGATTCATGAATATATCTGCAATCTTCTCTTTAGTAGATACATACTCCAATCTAACTTCTTTGTCTCTCAAAAAATAATATTTTATAGAAATATGATTTGTCTTTGAATGCAACACAAGGTTATTTTAAATATTAATAGCACTTGGATTGTCACAATAGATAAGGCTCATCAATAATCACTCTAATATCTTTCAACATTTTCTTCATCCATACTACTTGTGTAAAATTAACCACAACAACATACTCAACTTCAACATTAGATTGTGATATACAATTTTGTTTCTTACTTGCCCATGAAACTAATCTCTTACCCAAGATGAATGCCCCTCCACTTGTTCTCTTTCTGTCATCCACATTACCTGCCCAATCCACATCAGTATATGCACTCAATGTGAAATCATCATCTTTACTATACCATAATCAAAAATCATTTGTTCCCTTCAAGTATTTAATTATCCTCTTAACAACAAAAATATGTGATTCCTTTGGTTCTTCTTGAAATCTAGCAGCAATGCAAATAACATTCATAATGTCTAGTCTAGTTTGTGTCAAATATAATAACCCACCGATCATTGAATTGTATCTAGTCTGATTTGCATTAGGTGTATCATCATATTTTTTTCATCTTGCAACCAGTAATCAGAGGTGTACCAATAGGTTTTGAATCATCTATACCAAATTTCTTGAACAATTCTTTCACATACTTAGACTGGGAAATAAAAATACCTTTATCTGTTTGTGTAATTTGCAGCCCAAGAAATAATTTCATCTTACCTATCATAGACATCTCAAATTTCTTCTGCATCTCATCATAAATTTCTTCACTCAACTTTTCATTTCCACCAAAAATTATATCAACCACAAAGTCTTCAACAACCAAAATGTTATCATTAACAACTTTGAAGTACAAATTATTGTCAACAGTACCTTTATTGAAACTACTCTTCAATAAATACTTATCTAACCTCACATACCAGGCTCTAGGAGCTTGCTTCAATCCATATAAATATTTCTTTAGTCGGAAAACCATGTCATCTTTATCAGTCAAGGAAAAACCATCCGGTTGTTCAATGTATACTTCTTCTTCCAACTCACCATTCATGAATGCAGTCTTAACATCCATTTGATATACCTTGAGATTTTTTTAAGTAACATATGCAAGAAACATTCTAACAGCTTCAATTCTAGCAACATGAGAAAATTTATCCTCAAAATTTATACCTTCCATCTAATAATATCTCTTACAAACAAGTTTGGCTTTATTCCAAACCACTTCAAAATCTTCATTCAATTTATTTTTGAATACCCATTTAATACTAATCATATTCTTGTCCATAGGTCTAGGAACAAGAATCCAAGTCTTATTCTTCTCAATCTATTCAATTTTTTCTTCCATGTATTAGAACCAACTTTCACCTTTGCATGATTCATCAACATCCTTAAGTTTTATCTTAGAAATCAAACAAATTTCATTCCTAGCAATTCTTCCTCTAGTGTGAACACCTTTGTTTCTATCACCAATATTTTGATTCTTTGAATTATTTAACTTTACATACCTTGGACTCTTTATATTTTCATTTGTATTTGACTCTTGTGTTTCTAACTCTTCCTCATCTTTAATTTCTTCATTCTAATCTACCTATCTATTCTGGTTCTGCTTCTGATTCTAATTATGTTCTTGCACAAATTGACTTTCCTCTTCATCATTTCATTCATAAATAAAAGATCTAATTGGTTTTTGAAAACTTTCATCCACTTTCACATTAGGACTCTCAATTATCTTTCTCAATCTATTATTATAACATTTGTATGATTTTCTCTTTGTAGAGTAACCAAGAAATATTCACTCATCACTTCTAGGATCAAACGTCCCTAAATCTTCACCTCTCTTAATGTAACATTTTCTTCCAAATTTTATGAAATACTTCATAGTAAAAATATGACCATACCAAAGCTCATAAGGATTCTTACTAGTACCATGTTTTATTTGAACTTGGTTAACTGTATAGACAACATTGATAATAGATTCTCTCCAATAGATCTGTGAAACATTTCCTTCAATCATCATAGTCCTTGTAGTGTCAAGTATTGTTTGGTTTCTTTTTTTGTAATTCCATTCTACTGTGGGGTCGGAAGGGTAGACATATGTCTCTTTATTCCATTCTCTTCACAGTATGCATCAAATTCTCTAGAAATAAACTCTCCACCTCTGTTAGATCTCAAACATTTCAACTTCATACCTGTCTCAGTCTCAACCATAACTCTAAATATCTTGATTTTGTCAAATGCCTCATATTTTTCCTTAAAAAATGTAACCCTCTTCATCCTTGAATAATCATCAATGAATAGGATAAAGTATTTATATCCATAGTAACTTCTAGTTCTAGTGGGAAAACATATGTTAGTATGTACCATATCTGACAATCCACTCGAAGAATGTCTTACTTTTAAAATTAGATTTAGTTAGCTTACCTAATTAAAATTCCTTATACATTTCATTAACTAGCTTCAACAATTTAGGTAAATCTCTTACTACATTTGTAGTGCATATCTTCACAATGTTATCAAATTTTCCATGAAAAAATCTCGTGTTCCATAACCAACTGTCATCAATCTTTGTAATCAAACATGTATTCTTTTAATTTTTCAAATGAAATACATTACCTCTGTTCTTTGTACCTAATTAAATATCAATTCTAGTGCTTCCAATGATTCTACAAATTCCATTCTTTAATTCCAAGTGATATCCCTTATCAAGTAATTGTCCAACACTCACAAGATTATGCCTTAAACCTTCAACATATAAAAAATCATGAGTATTACTCTTACCATCAAGTTTAATTCAACCTATTCCTTTGATCAAATAGGGAGAATTTTTACCAAATATAACAACTCCACCATCATAGTCTTCAAGCTTCACAAATTTTCTTTTGTCTCTGGTCATGTGATGTGAACATCCACTGTCAATAACCCAGACGTCTTTCTTATCCACATGCAAAACCAAGGCCCTCTCTTCCTTAGGATTCTCATCTCTGATAGCAATGAGCACAATCTCTTCTTATCTCTTCTTAGATTCATCATCTTTTGTTCATTTATCAACAACATAGTAACACTTCTTCTAATATTTAGGCCTGAACTTCTTATGCTTATACTTAGGCTCTTTGTTAGGATATCTAGAAGCAATGTGACCAATCTTATTACATGAAAAAAACTTCAAAGTCAACTTTCCTTCATACTTACTAGATCCCTTAGGTAGTCTCTTTACAAATAGGGATTCAAGCTCTTCAAATAATCTTTCTTTATTCTCAAATTGTTCCCATTCTTTAGCATATATACCAAGCTTAGATGGACTTTCAGCAAGGTCATATCTTTTCTTATCCTTATAAATAGTTGCTTTAAATGCATATTCAACTCTAGGAAATCCATCTCCAATTCACTCATTTAAAAAGTAGTTAACTTACCCACCAATGTGTTTCTTGTCACATTAGTCACAATTATAGTCTCATCAATAGCGGAAACCTTGTAATTGTAAGCAGGAGGCAATGATCTCAAGATCTTAGAAACAATTTCATTCTCATCCAATGTTCCACCAATGCATCTAATTCCACCAAAAAGTTCACTAATCTTATTCGCATAGGTAGTGATGTTCTCATCTTCTCTCATCCTTAATGTTTCATATTTTCCTTTCATAATTCATAACTTGGCTTTCTTCACAAACTTGTCTCCTTCGTACAATGTCTCCAACTTTATCCATACTTCATGGGAATTCTCTAATCCCAAAGTGTTTGTATACTCAACATCTGACAAGACACTCTTCAAAGATTATTTTTCTCTTATATTGATCTCAAATTATTCCTTCTCATGAGTATTCTCCATAGAAATATCATCAGGAGGTTTGTAATCTTTCTTTGTAATGGCCAAATGTTCTTCACGGAGACACCTAAAGTGTGTAATCATCTGGTCCTTCCATATAGTATAATTCATTCTTTCAAATCTCAGACTATCCTTCTTAAAGGTTAACATCTTGGATCTCCTCAAGCGATCAATCTTCCCAAAGAGGAGGAAACTAGCTCTAATGTTGGATTACTGAGGGGGGGGGGTGAATCAGTAAACTATGATACTTTAAACTTAAAAACTTAACTTTGATTCAACTCGGTAGGATAAACAACAACAACAACCAAATCACCAAATATCCTTAATAACTCAAACAATAACTTGCATAAATAGTAAATATCATTCACATGAAACATTTAACACCATATTTAATGAGGAAACCTAATTTATAGAAAAAAAATCTATGGGAATTGTCACCCACAAATGAAAATTCTCTTCTGAAGTATGCTTGGTTAAAAGCGAATCCTGTTAAAGATTACAATATTGTTATATGTGACCCTGCTAAGGGATTTACCTCAAACCCATTAAGATCTTCACCCTGTTAGGAGTGTCCTAGTTAGAGGGATTTGAACACTATTTTAGAATGTCACCTATCTCAGGGATCTTACAATAAGATTGTTAAGTCCACTCGGTTAAGAGATTTCTCTGTTACAAATGCAAATAAGCAACAGTGTATAAAATGATCTATAAAATTGCAACTACCTCTTGCTTGATCAAATCCCTTATGTGATTTATGACTACTAGCATCAACACTTCATCAATCTCTTCTTTATACTCATATTTACACCTCTTTTCTCTTTTCTACTTCACTCAGTAGCACTTAAACACTTCAACTTTCCAGCCCTATGTTATTTGAATTCATCTTTTAAATAGACTCTATTTTTGCCTCTTAATCTCCTTGATTAGGTTTTTTTCAATTACTCTCATCCTTTAGATAAAAATTTTGAACTGATTCAATGAACTTGAAACTCAGTTAACCACTTTGGCATCACCTCAAAACTTGCACTTTTATTGAAAGTAAAACCTTCACTTTTTCTACTTAATCTATACAATAGATGTTTTCCTTGAATTTTCTCATGTGTAGATCTTGTAACTAACTTCTTCTTCATTCTTGGAATATTCTAGATCATTGTGGATCACCATTAAATGCATTATTATCCTTATTTGTATCATTTGTTCTGCTCAAAAACTAACTCTTGGTTCGATAACTAACATGCACTAATCGGTGCCTCAATATCTTGGTGTCTTCACCAACTTACATAATGTTAGTAATAACTAAGAGGGGGTGTGAATCAGTGGCCTCAATAATTTATCCTTAATCTAACCACCAATCAAATAAACCTTAGATTATTATGTCCCTACAAGATGCATGCCATGAAATACTTATAATGATTAACTGTCTGTCGGTTTCCCTTGTATGTCCTCATTCTCCTTGATTACCAATAAGTAGTATAACTATTTACCAAAATATAGTAAATATGCAGAGTATACCTATAAATCCATAAATGCATATGTGAAATGTAAAATAGTAAAGTAATAAACCATACACACATAACACATAGATTTTAACATGGAAACCCTGTTAAGGGAAAAAACCACTGGGTCCGGTACCCCAAATTTTCACTCTTCTGAAGTGAGCCTTGTTAAGAGTCAACTTTGTTAAAGGTTACAAACACACTGTTAGGTGTGACCTTGTTAGAGGGTTTTACACATATAGGTTGTCACTTAGTATCGGACATCTAATGTTGCCATCCTTGAATCAACCTCTCTCTTAGACCGTCAATAGGCATCGGGCATATCCAATTCTACTTTCATGAATCAACCTTTTTGGCACTCCTTCGGATGTACCACAATATATAGAAGACTCTTAAGTCCTTCTCTATTAAGAGACTTGATGCTTCAATGGTTAAACTGAAACAAAATGACCTATTTCTAATGCAACTTGAATTGCATATTTTTAGATATATTTAAGTACATTACCTCTCTGATCAATATACCAATTCAATTCTTTTGTACTCCATACTTTCTACTCTATGATGTTGTGCTCACTGTTCGTCAGTGTCTACAGAATTCCTTAGCTCTCCTTCAGCTTGATTGATCAGTACTGCATGAAGTTGTTCTTCATCAGTTTCTCTTCAGCATCCTCTTTCTATTAACTCCCCTCAATCCCTTTTTCATGTGATTTTGATTGTGATTGTGATCGTGACTGTGATTGTGATGTCGAAAAGGAATTAATCTTGTCTCTTATATAGACATAATATTCATTGATACTTGATTCTTGGCGTGAAAAACAATCCAGCCAATCTTATTTAAAGCATAACTCCTAATTTATCTCATATTTATCTTTATGCCAACTATACAAATCTTCTTTAAACCAATTCCTTAACTCTGGTTGAATAAAACAAAGAAAAAAACCAGTTAAGTCTATCTTTAACTCTTGCCAGCTAGATATTTTATCATTTTCTGAACTCTCTGTTCCGTCGGTCAACTCTTTAGTTAGTTGTCGGTTACAACTGTCAGTTCTGTCAGTGTGACTCCAGTTAGCTTCGGGATCTCCGTCCGTTAGGCAACTATATTTTCATCTCATCATGCATCACATGGTTTGCTTTGTTGGGAAACACTGTCTTCTACTCATCGGGCATCATTGTGACTTTTCTTCTTTTCCTTTACCGATGGTGTGCACTCCATCGATGTTATCTGTCACTTAGTGAATACTTAACTTTTATGCATTGCTAAAAGTATAACCTTTGTTCCATTGATTCTTTGAATTCTTTGGCATTATGTACATGGCTGTATAGATGAAATCAATTTGACATCAATGACAATACAAACCATTAACTGATTTAATACCTTCCATTATTTTCAACTTAACATTATCAAACTCTCAATCAGTTACATGTCATCAATCTCTCCCTTTGGCATTGATGGCAACAAACTTATATTATCACACTATACTATTTCTAATACAATATGAAATACAATTGTTGAGATTCATCAAACTACCAATCTTTGTTTGATAACCGATAAATGTTTGAGCTTTGGTAAGCTCTGTTTTAGCTTAGATTTGATTCTTGCAGCTTTCTATTTACTGATGTGTTGAATCTTCTTCTTGTGTCAATTTCTCTCTTTTGACTGATCTCTCTTTTGTGATGTCTTTCTCTCTTGTCAGCAACTCTTCTTTTGTATTAAATCCTTTATACAAACTCTCTCCCTATGGATATGATCTCTCCCTATTGGATTAATATGATAATGGATAATGTTTCTTCTTTTTCTGAAGACTGTGATAATATGGATAATTTCTCTCCCTTTGACAACAATGCCAAACAAGTATCTTACACATATATGACATTAATGTCAAGTGATATTTTCTCTCCATCCATAATATATTCCTTGAATTTTCCTTATCCATCAGCAATACAACAATATGCTCTGGTGCTCAGTTCTAATATATACCTGTCTATATATAGATGTAGCTTTGAAGTTCTTCTCTTTGCTTGCATCAACATGAATGATATTCTGATAATGAGTAGGCTGATGTAGCCTTCAATCTTTTACTGACTGGTAGACAAGGTTTTGACCCCTAGTCTCTTTCTCAAGTACTCAAATGTATCTTTGGGCAGTGGCTTCGTGAAGATATCAGCCAATTGTTCTTTTTATTGCACATACTACAGTATCACCTCTTTTTCTTGAACTTGTTCTCTCAAGTAATGATACTTGATGGAAATGTGTTTATTCTTTGCATGCATGACTGGATTCTTGGAAATTTTTATTGCACTGGTGTTATCACAATAGATAGTCACTAGTTCTAAGATCTTCATATGCATACCTTCCAACAATTGTTTGATCCATGCAATATTTGAGCAATTTACAGCAGCAACAACATATTCTACTTCTGCAGTAGACTGTGAGATGCATCCCTGCTTCTTACTAATCCATGAGACAAGTCTGTCACCCATAAAGAATGCTCCTCCAGTTGTGCTCTTCCGGTCATCAAGATTTCCATCCCAATCAGCATCAGTAAACACCTTTAGTTCAAATTTTCCTTCTCTTTTATACTACAAGCTGAATTCCTCAGTATTCTTCAGATATCTTAAAATTATTTTTACAACAGTCATATGTGATTCCCTTGGGTTAGCAGAAAATCTAGCAACAATTCCCACTGCATGTGCAATATCTGGTCTAGTGTGTACAACATACATGAGTTTTCCAATCATTGATCTGTACAAAGTTTGATTTACCTTTGTTGTCTTGTCCTCTTTTGTCAACTTACATCTAGTAACCATCAGTGTTCCAACTAGTTTGGCTTCTTCCATCTTGAATATTTTCAGGACCTCTTTGATGTACTTAGACTGTGTAATGAAAATACCTTCTCCTTGTTGCATGATCTGGAGACCAAGAAAGAACTTGATCTCTCCAAACATAGACATCTCAAACTCTATGCTCATTACATTAGCAAATGATTTACATAGCATATCATTGCCTCCAAATATGATGTCATCAACAAATATTTTAGCAATCAAAGTGTTAGCATCAGTATCTTCCTTCAAATAAAGATTACTATTTTCACTAGTCCTTACAAATCTAGTACTTATTAGATAGGAATGAATTCATTCATACCAAGCTCTTGGAGCTTGTTTCAATCCATATAAGGCTCATTGAAGTCTACATACCATGTCCTTGTCTGGATCAACAAACCCTTCTGGTTGTTTAATGTATACCTCTTCTTCAAGTATTCCATTTAGGAATGCTAACTTGACATCCATTTGGTATACCTTGAATCCTTTGAATGCAACATAAACAAGAAATATTCTTACTCCTAGCCTAGCAACGGGTGCAAAAGTATCTCCATAGTCTATACCTTCCTCTTGTGCATACCCCTTGCATACTAGTCTTGTTTTTTTCCTTGTGACTTCTCCATTTTCATTTAGCTTATTCCTGAATATCCATTTTGTACCGATGACATTCTTGTCATCTGGTCTTGGCACAAGTGACCTTTTTTTGTTATTCTCAATCTGCTCAATATCATCATTCATAGCACTTATCCATTCCTCATTATCTAGTGCAGCATTGACAGATTTTGGCTCAAACTCACAAATTAAACAATTTGAGTTTAAAGACTTACTTCTTGTTCTTGTACCAGCTTTCTTATCTCCTATGATCTGGACCTCTGGATGGTTTGTTCTTACATATCTTGCAAGTACGAGTATAGTTCTTTGTCTATCAGCTTGATCATTATTTTGATCTTCATTTTTTTCTTCATCACCTTGCACATTATCTTGATCATTATCCTGACCGTTGGTATTTGCAGCCTGATGCTTGGGAGCAATGATTTATAGCTCAGGGGCTATATATTATTGGTAGGGTAGAGTGTCAGGTTCTTCATTGTAAGTGAACTTATTTTAGTCCTCTGGTTCTTTAGTGCTTTCTTGTTCATTCTTCTCTGCAAATTCATCTATCTTTACATTTGCACTTTCAATAATT
>MU223763.1:844091-854415 GCA_018584345.1 Thuja plicata
TCATCACTCTTGGAGTCAATTTTTCCATTTCTATCATCTTTTAAGATATAACATTGACTGCCAAATTTTTTGAAATAACTCACATTGGGTGTGTATCCATACCATAGCTCATAAGGTGTCTTCTTGGAGTATTTCTTCAATTATACTCTATTCAGTGTGTAAACAGTAGTACTGACAGCTTCCCTCCAGAATATTTGGGTGATGCCTTTCTCTATCATTAGTGTTCTTGCACAATCAACTATTGATTTGTTCCTTCTCTTAGCAATCCCATTTTGTTGTGGTGTTCTTGGTGCAGATACATGTCTTTTTATACCATGCTCATTACAAATGTTAGTGAATTCATCTGATATAAACTCACCTCCTCTATCTAATCTCAAACATTTTAGATCCTTACCACTTTGTTTTTCTACCAAAGCTTTATACCATTTAAATATTTTAAATGCTTCTGATTTATCTTATAGAAACATAACTGTCATCATTCTAGAGTAATCATCAACAAAGAGAATAAAATATCTATCTCCATAATAACTCTTTTTCCTCATGGGTCCACATAAATCAGTATGGACTAATTCTAGAATTGCATTAGATGTATGGGTCTTGCTTTTGAAACTAGACTTTGTCATTTTACCTTTTTGACAGTTTTTACATATGATGTTATCGGGCTTGGTCATTGTCGATAAGCCTCTGACATTTCTCTTTTCGCTAATTTTTATCATGTTGTCAAAGTTCACATGACACAGTTTTTTGTGCCACAACCATATGTCTTCGTTTGTAGCAATAAAATAAGTGGAGTTAGTATCATTAAAATAGAATAAGTTGCCTTTTGTCTGCTCATCAGTACCAATCAGATTTCCAAATTTGTTGAATATCTTTACCTTCTTATTTTCAAATGCTACTTTGTGACCTGAATTATTCAACTGAGAAACACTCAATAGATTATAATTCAATCTATTTACCCAATAATCATTCTCACACTTTATCTGGTTATTCAACATTATTGTTCCTCCACCTTCAACTAGACAAGGTGTGTCATTTCCCATTCTTACTGATCCACCCTTGTAGTATTCAAAAGTCTGAAAATTTTTCTTATCACTGGTCATATGATGAGTGCAGCCACTATCTATGATCCAAACACCATTTTTGCTAATTTTAGATATGAGAGATATTTCTACATACCTTTCTTCATCATCATCTAAATCATCCTTTACAGCCACAAACACCATCTCGATGTCTTCATCAGATTCGGTGTCAGTATCATCATCCTTTCATTTTTCCAGGTAGCTGACCTTCTTTCCTTTGTCCTTATAGTCTCGAGTGTCTCTTCTTTCTGATTGTTGGTAGCTTCTGTAATCACCTCTGTCAGACTTCTTCTCAACAGATCTGTCATTACTTCTGTCATATTTTCTTCTGTTAGTATATCTTGCAGCAAAGTGTCCAATCTCTTTGCAATTAAAACAAACAAGTGGTAATTTACCTTTGTATTTACCTTTGCCTATCTGCATTCTTTTGACTATAAGTGCTTCTATTTCATCAAGATCATCTTCTTCACTTTCACTATCACTATCTTTTCTCATAGTGTTTTTGTGACTTGATTTACTTATTCTCATAGAAGTTTTAAATGCAGAATCTATGTTTGGTAAGACACTATTATCAAATTTATTCATCTCAAATGAAATCAGTCTTAAATTAAACTGTCTAGAGTAACATTGCTATTTGCTACTACTCTCATTTTTTGAATGGCAGATACTCTAATAGCATAAGTAGGCAGTAAGGTTCTTATAATTTTACTTACCACTATATCTTCTTCTAGTACACCTCCAACTCCTCAGATAGCATTAACTACCTCTTTAATTCTTGTGTTGTACTGATTGATGTTTTCTCCTTCTTTCATTTTGAGATCATCAAACTTTCCTCTAAGGCTTTCTGCCTTGGCTCTCAAAATATTTTTGTCACCACCATGTACAAGCTTCAATTTGTCCCACATCTAATTTGCAGTTTTGCATTCTTTGACATCTTCAAATTCAGCATCGGAGAGTGAGGAAGCAAGCTCTATCATCATGCCATTATGTTCATGCTTCTCTCTCATTTGTTCAACTGTTGGTGCTCCTGTGGGCAACACATATTCAGTTTCAAGAAATTGAGTAACATCATTACCAAACCTGATAAGTGGAGTCTTATCTTTCTTTTCCATGAGGCAAAATTATCTTTGTTCAGCTTGGGCACATCTCGTCTATTCATCTTGTGGTCTGTGGCTTGGGTCTTGAAACCTTCCTTCTAAGCACACAAGCTCTGATACCAATTGTTAGTAATAACTGAGAGGGGGGGTGAATCAGTGGCCTCAATAATTTATCCTTAATCTAACTACCAATCAAATAAACCTCAGATTATTATGTCCCTACAAGATGCATGCCATGAAATACTTATAATGATTAACTGTCTGTCGGTTTTCCTTGTTTGTCCTTATTCTCCTTGATTACCGATAAGTAGTATAACTATTTACCGAAATACAGTAAATATGCAGAGTATACCGATAAATCCATAAATGCATATATGAAATATAAAACAGTAAAGTAATAAACCATACACACATAACACATGGATTTTAATGTGGAAACCATGTTAAGGGAAAAACCACTGGGACCGATACCCAAAAATTTCACTCTTCTGAAGTGAGCCATGTTAAGAGCCAACCCTGTTAAAGGTTACAAACACAGTGTTAGGTGTGACCTTGTTAAAGGATTTTACACATATTGTTTGTCACTTAGTATCGAGCATCTAATGCTGCCATCCTTGAATCAGCCTCTCTCTTAGACCATCAATAGGCATCATGCATATCCAATGCTACTTTTATGAATCAACCTTTTTGGCACTCCTTGGGATGTACCTCAATATATAGAAGAATGTTAAGTCCTGCTATGTTAAGAGACTTGATGCTTCAATGGTTAAATTGAAACAAAATGACCTATTTCTAATGCAACTTGAATTGTAGATTTTCAGATCTATTTAAGTACATTACCTCTCTGATCAATATATCAATTCAATTCTTTTGTACTCCATACTTTCTGCTCTATGATGATGTGCCCACTATTCATCGGTGTCTGCAAAATTCCTTAGCTCTCCTTCATCTTGATTGATCAGTATTGCATCAAGTTGTTCTTCATCAGTTTCTCTTCAGCATCCTCTTTCTATTCACTCCTCTCAATCCCTTTTTCATGTGATTGTGATGTTGAAAAGGAATTAAGCTTGTCTCTTATATGGACATAATATTCATTGATACTTGATTCTTGGTTCTTGATTCTTGGCGTGAAAAAAAATATAGCCAGTCTGATTTAAAGCATAACTCCTTATTTATCTCATAGTTATCTTTATGCCAACTGTACAAATCTTCTTTAAATCAATTACTTAACTCTGGTCAAATAAAACAAAGAAAACAACTAGTTAATTCTATCTTTAGCTCTTGCCAGCTAGATATTTTTTCATTTTCTAAACTCTCTGTTCCGTCGGTCAACTCTTCAATTAGTTGTCAGTTACAACTATCAGTTCTGTCAGTGTGACTCCAATTATCTTCAGGATCTTTGTCCATCAGGCAACTCTATTTTCAGCTCATCAGGCATCACGTGGTTTGCTTCATCGGGAAACACTATCTTCTGGTTGTTGGGCATCACTATGACTTTTCTTCTTTTCCTTTACCGATGGTGTGCACTTCGTTAGTGCTATCTGTCACTTAGTGAATACTTGACTTTTATGCATTACTGAAAGCATAACCTTTGTTCGATTGATTCTCTGAAGTCTTTAGCATTATGTACATGACCGTACAGATGAAATCAAGTTGACATTAATGACAATACAAACGATTAACTAATTTAATGTCTTACATTATTTTCAACTTAACATTATCAAACACTCAATCAGTTACATGTCATCACATAACCCTTTACCGACAATCTTATTTATGCTTGATAACTCAACTCTTTATTCTTATCAACTTGTCCAATTTGCTTTATTGACTTGATAAAGTAGAAAACAATTATCTCAATATGAACTTATCATTGTCTGATCTTTATTAACTTGCTCAATTAAATCAACTCTGAAAGACATGGAAATTCAATATAAATCAGAAATCAATTGCTTGACATCAATGACAAAATAACAACTGATCTAATCCTTTCTAAAATTGTGTATGCCTCTGATCTCAGTCTTCATCATCATCTCCATCACTTGAGTAACATTATATACCAATTGTTAGACCTTAGGATAGCACACACAACTAAGAGGGTGGGGGTGAATAATTTTTGCCATAGTAATAACAAACTTTAATCAACTTATAAACTTAAATCTCAAATCTCAATGATAAACATCTAAGCAAGATCTCAACACAGTAAACAACACATAACACCAAGTTTTTGACATAAAAACCCTGTTAGGGGAAAAACCACGGTGGGGATAGAACCCACAAGATGAATACACTCAGTTAAAAGTACTATAATATGTTAGGAGTATTAAAAATGGGAATGCATATGCATTCAAGCACACTTCCTAGAGCTCACTTCTCAAATACAACAATGATCTCAATCCCAAAGAAGGCTCACTGCCTTACAACAATCTATGATCTAAAATCATAGAGGAGATATTGTCTAAGCTCACGAACTGAAAAACAACATGTTTGATATGCCAAAATAGTTCCAATGAAGTACAACATATCTCTGCCTCAATTAAAGACTCCACTCATACCTCTTCTCTTCAACATCACATACTTATTTTCTCTTCTCATACATTCACATTTACAAATGATTATTATATATATCCTCATTACATCAATTTATCTCAACTAGGCCGGATAGGGACCTAATTACAAAATATTAATATATTACAAATCAATACCCAATGTGATCCATTGAATGTTAGCCAAGATAGCAATGATCCATAGAAACATCTCAAACATGCTCCAAATCTGTAGATCACGCTACAAACCTTCACAACATGCTACATCACCAACTCGACCAAGAACTCATAAGAACATCAAAACGAAACATAAAATTTGTCAAATTCGATCACATAATCCAATGCAATCTATCAACACAAATAGGACATGATCAAGAAGCATCAACAAGAAACATGAAATTTTGAGACATCAACAAGAATAACTCTACCATAAAATCCACTCACTTCTTTACAATGTTCACCAGGAACAATAATCAACAACCGCCGTCATAAAATAAAAATTACCTTTCCAACATCCAAATCATGAACCACTAGAGCTGAGGACACACCTCCATGTATTGAACTCACCATTGTGTTAGAAACCAGGAACATTGCACAACTGATCGACACCGATCCAAATACTGAAATACTATCACAGTCTGAATAAATGAAATAGCATTCTTTGATAAATCTATAATAACTCTCTCAAATCATCATCCAAACCTCTTCCACTTGAACAGTATCAAGTATAGACATCCCAAAATAAAACTATACGATCACAACATCAGATCTTCAATACATTAGCCGTACCACAAAAATCATTTCACAGATCCATGTATATATAAACTACACCTTCATGAAATTAAGGTGAAATCTATAAATTCTATGGAAACAAAAGTATAATTTAATTCAAAGAATTGACAAAATAAAATTTAGCATTCCATGGCTCTCTAACTGAGCATGCTAATGAATCTCTCAACCTTAATCTCCATTAGTGACAATCCTAGAATGGGAATTGATGTATGATGATGCCTAATCTAGCTCACAACTCTTAAATTGCAATGCAATTTCATTAAATTATGCTCTCAATTGCTCAAATTATGCTCTCAAATGCTCTCAAATTTCAATGATCTCAATGAATTTCTTTATAGTGTAGATGCAATTTATCATGAATGTCTAGGATTAATAATGATCTCAAAATTCTTGCTATTTATAAGATTTCCCAAGGGTAGGGGGTAGAGTTAAGCTGATCATGATCAAATCTTGGTTGAGTTGAAGGATTTCAAATGGTTTCAAATGGGGAGACCATTTAAATGGTGGTCTCAAAGGTTGGGACAAAGAAACAAATTGAGTGGTGAGGATGTTGAAGGATTAAATGAGTGATCAAGATTGCAAAGTTTTGAGTGATCCGTGTGCTTTCAATCATTGATTCTTATTAGATATTAAAATTCTTGTCCCCTTTGTTGAAATAAATAAGGATTTAATCAATTCAATTAATTAATTAAATTATACGTGTAAGGGAATATGTTGATTTTGATTTTTAATTTAAATTGTACAAGTAATTGATTAAATCAATTATATAGCTTTGATTTATCTCTTTTAGGCTTATATTTAATTAATTGATATATTTATTAATTAATCCTTTGATTTAATGTGATTTAGTCCCATTTGATTTGATTAAGTACACCAGACCAAATTTAGGTGTCTACAAATGCCCCTCTTTGAATTGATGTGTGAAGTGCATTGATTCAAAGAAAATTGATGTCATGGTCAGATTGACTAATGCTTGATTGATCTAAAAACTTGATGTTTGACGAACTGCCTGATGAGAAACCCTAATTTTATTGATTCCCCACTGATAATGATTGAAAATTATAATGCCCCAGATGTGGATGATGCAGATTTGTTTGATAGGACATTGCTCCTAATTTGAAAAGAAAACTCGATATGAATCCTTAATTCCAAAATGTTGCAGATATGATGCCCCCTGGGGAAATGAATCAAAATGATTTGGATTATTTGATTGAGTTTGGGAAATTTTGATTTTTTCCCAGATAAAATCAAATTGAAAATGCCCCGGTTATAAGATAATTTGATGCCAATAGCTATGATTGAGAAAATTTTGTTGATGTTTTAGATATGTTGATGATGTTTGGATATCACTTGATGTCAGTTAGAATCACTTGGTTGATGTTGTATTGATATCAATCTAATAGGATATGTTGATGGATGGATTTGATAAATTGATAATTTGCACTCAATAACTAGAGAGACGAATAAATTGATGCACTCAAGATGAGCAAATGGATAATAGGATAAATGATTGACGTGAAATGATCAATTGGATGATTTGACTGATTGATTCTTGATTTGATTGAAAAATAGACTTCCTCTAGAACATTAATGGTGGGAGGCTTATAGATATGGACATTTGATATGATTCAGGTGCATATGTAGATATAGGTGATGGACAGAATTAGGTTTCCCCTTGTTGATCATTCGATGATTAGGTTGTGCCTAGGTGAGCAGATGCATAGTGATGATATCCTTGATGTAGCATTGATCATTTGATGGATCAGACATTTGATTATGTAACCATGATTAACTTCAACCCCCTTTTGGGAAAATCCCATAACAACTAAAATGAAAGATTAATCTATATGAATGCATCTAACTATCACTTTTTCTTGCAAAAGGAGATATTTTTCATCATTGATCTTTTTGTTTTGGGACCTGAAAAAAATATAAACCTCACTGGTTATATTTGCAAACCATAAGAATATGAATACCTCCTTCCTTTATATTTCAACAATGAAAATGATACAACCCTCACTGGTGAGTTTTGTAAACCATGAGAATGTGAATGTCACTTTCGTCTGATTCAATGTTGCAAGTGGATGTTGGTATTATAACATAGAAAATATGGATAAGGTTTAGAACAATGGAGACTTGCACACAAAAGAGACCCTATGCCACATTTAACCATTTACATTTAATTATAATGGATAAGGGGTATAAATCTAGAAATTTTTGTAAAGGAAAATGGAATAAAATACATACCTCTGAAAAAGAACCTGCAGAAAACCCTGTGAGACGGTCTCAAAAACTATTGATTTCCGTGATCCTAAACTGAAACTGCAAGATCTACAAACCCCAAAAATTGTTTTATGTTCTAACATAGTTCCAATTTGTACCCTCAAGTCAATGTTGACATTGGCCATAATTTTCAATTGTGCCCCAGGGTAGAATCAACCTAAAAAGACTCAGACTGAAATTCTATTTTCGGATCCTGGAAGTTTGCCAAAAAGGGTATCCAAATCTCCATCTTGATCTTATGTTCTGAACTTGTGACTACAAGAAAAATGGTTTTTTCTGTTGGGGGGGGGGGGGGTTTGCATTGGTCAAACCCCGGTTTTAGATTTAACCTCAAATATGTAATTGAAATTGCAGGAATAAAACAAAGTAAATGAAACAATTCACCTTACTCATGTAAAAGGTCCTCATGGAGGATTTGAATCCTTAAACCCACATGTATGGATGCACCAAATGGATGTAGAATTTACAATGTAGGATGTCTTCAATAAATTTCTTGTAGATCTTCAACACCAATCTTAAACGGATCTTGGAATAGGAAGAAGCTTGGAGGAATGTGGATGGAGAAATCTTCAACAAGAGAGCTCTATAGAGATTTGAATCCTTCAATGGATATCAATGGATCTCCTTTTTGAATTTGATACTTGAATTCTTGAATGCTTGAGAGTAGATTCTTTCTTCAAATCTTGCTTCTTATCTTGTCTCTTCAAGTCTTGAGTGCTTGTGATTATGGTTGATAATGGTTAGAGAAAATGAGAGGAGAAGGCTTCCTTATATACCAATCTAGGGAACAATCTTCTAGAGAGGCCTACATAGGAGAATTAAATTCCCATTATACCTATACCCTTAGAAGTGGACCTATATTAAATATAATTTAAGAATCTTTTCTTCAAAGACCGAAACAGCTGACCCGGAAGTGGGAATTAAACTTTTCCGAAGTCTGAGATCTGGAAATACTGGAAATCTGGAATCTGGAAAAAAATTTAGAAAAAGGTTGATTATGACCTAGGTCAAGGTTGAGTTTGACCTTGACCTAGGTTAGGGTCAAGGTTGACCTTGACCCTGAAGTCAAGAACTTCAAGTCTACAGATTAGGGTGCCAAAAATAGACTAGAAAAAGTGGGAAATGCAGACGAATAGAGGAGAAAGACAAATCCAAGTCAAAGACCCATTCAAGGTGCTTGACATGACCCCAAACCACTTACTCAGAAGGCTAAACTAGTCTACAATGGAAGTGCTTCCATTTTATGACTATACATTTAGCCCCCACATTAGCAAGAGTATGGACTCAATACAAACTCTTGGTAAAGGAGATCATGAAGAAAAAATAATCTTATTAGAATAAAAAGGGACAAATAAATCCTCAAGCCCCCAAGAGACTTAAGTCTTTATCAACCCTAAGATCATGATAAGATAGACATCACCAGTCAAAGAGAAAAAGAGAGAGGGTGTGATTACCTTGTCTAGTAAGATGTGTGTATCTCATTGTGAACCACAAAAAGGATAGGATGGCCCACCAAGAAATCTCATGATAGTCACCCCATGAATTTGTGCACCTTCTGGCAGCTATGTGCATGTATGTAGTGCATCTTCTGATGGCTTTTATGAAGTACCCATGGATCCATATCCCTATATCACCATGGAATACATTTGTAAAATGTGTATCTCTTCAGGATTTAGAAACTTATGTTTGTTACCTTCCGAGGATTTAGCATATTGAATTGGAATTGAATGTGTATCTATTTAGGATTTAGCAGCTTATGTTTGTTACCTTCAAAGGATTTAGCATGCTGCAAAACAAAAGGTTAGAACAAAAATACATAATATAGAACGAGGGAGGTCGTATATATGCCCCATCCTTATTATGGAAAAGTACATACTATTTTTGACATGTTAAGGAAAGAAAAGAAAAAGGATAAATCCTTCTTCAACATCAAGAAAATATCCATAGACAACACCTAGTCTAGGCCAAGAAGGTCACAGCTCCTATGAGGCCATGGAAGGGACGAATGCAAAGAGATACCATGCAAGAAGTGAAAAAGTAACCCTTGTGAGGGATAGCACAGTAATTAGTTTCCAAGGTGAGAGATTTATCAACCATGGAAACCTAGTGTCAAACAACAAAATAGGTTATGATCAAGTACATAGATCCTCAATGCAAACCAAAATTTTCATGTATGATTGGATATCACATAATAAATAGATACTGCTTAACCAAGGGAAAAGTGGATCTCCAAAAAATAGAAAAGAAGGGGATGTCATCCTTGCCCCCCAAGTATAGGAACAAGGATGAAAGGGGACCTATTATATCACTCACAATACTATGCAAGACAACGAGCCCCCAAAGATTAGGCTAACATTGTTTACATAATGTGGAGTTCCATAATAGGAACATAAATGTTACTTAGAGAAAATATGATTGAAATACAACTCATTGCCACATGATATATAAATAACTTTACTATCAATGAGTTGCCTAATCTTATAATGTAAAGCATGACATTCATTAGTAGAGTGATCATGAAATCTAT
>MU223763.1:862543-872960 GCA_018584345.1 Thuja plicata
AATATAATATTAAATATTAAATTTCATATGATTAATAATAATATAACATATATAATATATTATTATTAATCAACATGTATTATATATATTCTAATGATCATACGACTGAAGCTACAAACATCAACACAATTGCCTTGGTGGGACTCTTCAAAATTTGGTTTTTCCCAACATATCCGAAATTCAGAAATCTCCAATGGTGGATTTGTGAGATATGGTCCCTTTACTGAGACTGTATTTTCTCAGAAAATCACACATTCACCATCAACAAACTACTCACTTACATTTACAGTCTGGCTCTGATAGCATGTTAAGTTTTTAGAATAGCTGCAAATGTAATATCACTCTATGTTGTCTGTGTTTTCCAAATGCAACAATCTCTCATTCATTTATATTGGGAATGAGGCTATGAGAGACATGTCCCTTCATGGGACATGTCTATTCATTATTATTTATAAGAAAGGACATGCCTCTTCCCATTAATTATAATTTAATCAATCTTATAATATTTCAACAATAAATTATTAATTAAGAATAATTTAATAATTTAATATTGAATATTAAATTTCATATGATTAATAATAATATAACATATATATTATATTATGATTAATTAACATGTATTATATATATTCTAATGATCATACGACTGAAGCTACAAACATTAACACTTCCAAAATATGACAAAATCTTTGTTTATGCAAGATGCAGCTCATAGAATTTATGCATGATTTTTTTTTTTTTTTTTAGTGTTTTTGGATTTTTTAACAATTTTTAATTTATTTTTAAAGATTTTTTTTTTTTTTTTGAATTTTTAGAGATTTTTTTTATTTTTTATTTTTAGAGATTACCAGATCTCAAACAAGATCACATTGGTTTTCCCCTAATGTCTAGCAAGGTATAGGACATGAAAAATGGATGAGCAAGCTGATGTATCATAAATGGATAAGCAATGATGGATGAAGCGTGTGTAATGAATGTAACCCGTAGGACCATCTCCTCAATATTACCCAAGCTAAGGAAAAATAATATAGCAATGTCAAGCGTGTTTTTGGATAAGTAATGGAAGTCAATGATGCAATGCTAGATGTCATATAGGATAATGACCTGATGTCATGAAAGTGGGTGGTCCAAAAGAGTAGACGTGTCAAGAGGCTTTTTGAAAACAAATTTTGCACTTTATGTTCTTCATTTTGATCAAGACCAAGGGGTCAATTTGGATAAGATATGGATAGGATACCTCAATCAAGATAAAGGGGTGATGAAGGCTATGAGGGGATGGTTTGGGATTATTGCAAGAATACTTAGGAATAATGAAGGTAAATTTGGGATAAGCAAGATCATAATAGGGTAGCATGGATGCAACATAGGATGATGGAAAGAATAATGGATGTCAGGATACTGATGCTCATAGATATGTTCAACCTTGTCAAGATCAAAAGTGAAAGGAGTATGGATGTAAGTGAGATAAATGGTAGGAAGATGAAGGATGGAAGATATCATGGATGAAACTTTCCCCCCAAGTGTAGAGTGCAAGAAGGAGGAATTGTGCATGACGCCTATTTACCAGGTTTTCATCATGGTACTTGTCCAAGGCACCACAAAAAGTGGTTTTCACCATAGTACAGATTTATTTCTCTTTACTTTTGCTACCAAGGTGCCTGTTTTACCAGGTTTTCACCAAGGTATTTTTTTCTCTTTTTTTCAATTATTTTTTTTTTTGTATTTTTCAATATTTCTCCAACATCTTGATCTTTGGACAATGCTCCTCTAAAAGATATGCTATAATAAACCATGTCTATGGCTAAGATGCTCAAAGATATCGATAACGTGATGATAAAGGACACATATGGAGGATAAAGGTAGATGGTGGTTAAGGTTTTATGCCATAGATTGGATAAGAGGGATGAAAATATGGAAAGTATGTGCTGGATAATGAATGTGAGGATAAGAAGAAGGTATATTGTGGATGGAAATGTTGGCAAGATCAAATTTGACACACACTTTGAAGGGTGGTGGAATAATGGAGGAACAATAGATGGAGGAGGTGAGAATGTATCTAAGATAGTGGATTTTGGGATATAGAAACCCAAAGTAGACTTGGAAAGTGGAAAATGTTTGGAAGGAGATGGAGTGAAAGCCTTTGGAATCTTTAATGTCAAATTTGATTTTTATTTTGTGTGAAAGTCTTTCAAAAGTGACTTGGGAATCCACATAGTCTTTGATTTTTATTTCTTTTGTGATGCTTTTGAATGCATTTCTTCAATGAAGAATTTAGGAACCCACATTTTCTTTGATTTTTATTTTTGCTTGGTGGACCTTTGTGGTCTCTTGGATATTTTTTTTTCTTGGTGGACCTTTGCGGCCTTTTGTATATTTATTTTTTCTTTTTATTCACATGTCGATTAGATGGAACATGGTGATCTTTATACATATGTAGATTCTTGGATTTCTGATTTCTACGTTGCACATCCAAATTGCTTCCAAAAGACTTGGGAATTATGGGTGAATAGGAATAATATGGAGGGTTCATATGAATTGGTTTTTGGACATTATTCAAGTATGTGTGCCTTCGTTGATATTGATACATGATAGGGTAAGTGAATAGAGAGGTAGAGATGATAGGAATGGTTGATGAAGGAATATAGGGACCCAATCTGAATGGAAGGGGTGAAGACTTTAGTTTTCGGACATAGGAACCCAAAATGGATTTGGAGGATGGGGAACGTGTATGGTTGCGTTTAAATGGAGGGAGATAAGGTGTGAAAGGGATATCAACATATTTGGAATGAGATGCTATTGGAATAATGGAATGGTGTATATTGAGAGGGGAGGGGTGAATTAGTACCCTTAAAACTTTTTTGTCAATTAACCTTAGTAATATTTTCTTGCATTACCGACCATTGATGCTTTACTACCTTATGCATGTAATATCAAAACATAAATATAATTGCATGTAAACATTCATAGAAGCATTCATTAAACTTAGTTACACATGACACAAGAATTGGTAACACAGAAAACCCTTGTTAGAAGGTAAAAACTACGGTGGGGATGAAACCCAGAAAGCTTCACTATCTGCAAAATGGAAGGTGCCAGTTACGGCTACAAGTGTGATCATTTCTAATGATCTTACCCTGTTAGGAGTAACATGTTAGACTTGTTAAGTCTACTCGGTTAAGATATTTCAACAACACTTTTGAGTGTACACTCGGCTAAGAGATTTACAATAAGACTGTTAAGTCCACCTTAATAAAGGATTTCTTCTATTTTCTACAATTGTTAGAGAGTAGTCAAAAATAATTATGACCTGATAGCATACAATCTTGAATTGCTGAATACAGATCCATTAAGTTCACAAGATATATGTATCACCTATTGTGATTGATAATACCTTTGTTCTTCTCAGTAGCCTTGAATCTTAGTTCTTCATAACCGAATTCTTCCTTTTGTGTCCTTCTACATGAAACCCTCTGTTTGATCCATAGATGTCTTCTTTGGCTACAATCCTCATGTTCTTGATTGATTACGACATCTATTTATACAATGTATTGACCTAATCAGGTTTCACACTTTACAATAAAAACTCTATGATCAAAGGTTTACAACTTGACCTTGATCTCCTAGTTTGCATGTTTACAATCAGTTAGACTGATTAAAACTATTACTTAAGATTTTCTTGATCCTCAAGAAATGGTTTTACAGCTAAGCATAAAGCTAATTTAAAACTAAAGTGTTTTAGCTGATGTGTAGATTGAGATCCACTTTTCTCAAAAATAAAATTGTCTCTCGGTAGAATGGTGCTCGGTATGCTCTCTAGTCTGTGCTCGGTGATGTTTGTGTAATTTGTGCTCTCGGTTTACTCTATGAACTGTCTATCAGTCATAGTTTGATTTCAATGATCATTGTGCTTAAACATTTTTGGTGACCTCTACACTTAACTATTTTGGTGACCATTGTGTTTGACTGAATGTTATCACTCGGTGATCATGTAACCGACAGTCCAAAAAATATTTCCTTGTATACTAATGACAACTTATGATCCTTTAGGATTATCAATCTCCCCCTTTGGCATTAGTATCAAAAACTGATATGTGCATTTAAATGATGTGTTCAGTATATACACCAAGTGTTTACCTTGTCAATGACTCCCCCTATGTGCATGCCTCGATACAGTGTATGTACATGTTTCCTCCTTTGTGTATTTCCTTCTTTGGATTTTGACATGTTTTCCCCTTTTGTACATTTTCCCCCTTTGACATTCATATATTTTCCCCCTTTACATATATTTCCCCACTTTTTTTGAAAATAATGATAAAGGTGTAGTACTTATAGCTTGTCAAATATGTGGGCATGGGATTTTTGAATGTCTATCATTTGCTTCTCCCATTGCTCCTTGAGGTGTTCAAGGGTCATGTGTACCAAAGTGATTTTGGCGTGCATGTCATATATACTTTCAGTTACTGACATCTCTTGGGTGGCAATTAATGTCTTTGCCAAAGTCATGTATTTCAACAGAAATGCGAGATTTGGTAGTAACATAGCTTGGAGCCTAGTTACCTCATCTTTGATTTTTCTTTTAGCCTTTTGTAACTCAAGTCTCAACCATTTTCATTCTACAATCTTCTCATAATGCAATTTGAATGCATTTTCCTCGGTTGTGAGACTTTATGCACTAGCTTTAAAATCTTCATCTATTTTAGCTATCTTTTCACTATGCTCAGTAGTGAAATTATCTAGTGTGTGTAAATTGTGAACTAAGTTGACTACTTCTTATAGTATTGGTTCCAATGTAGTGTTGGTTGTATTCCTATTTGTTGAAGTTTGCCCTAAAATTTTGTTTTCCTTCTGTCAAATATTTATCCAAAATCTGAAAATCTGTCCAAATTTAAAAAATCCCTGTGAAAATCTTATGTTCTTAGGTAAAAATCTAGAGGAATAGTGAAAAATCCTAAGTCCTAAGCTTTCTTCTATGTGAAAATGCAAAAAGCCCTGAATTGTTAATCGAGTTTCTATTTTTGCATTACCTTTTTGAAAAACTTAAGTTATGAAAAAGTCATGTGCCTTTTAAGTGTTCTCCTAGTTGCTTAATCCTAAAAGAATATTCCATTTCATTATGAGACTTGGAGATTAACTTTAGTCAGGATGTCTCTGAAAAGAAAATAATATACCTTATAAGTCTTGAGACTTAGCGATAAGCCTTTATCGCGAAGTCTCCCAATAGAGAAATTATGATATGGAGACAAAAGGTTAAGTCATGGTGTCACACAATATATCCTGCAGTCAGTAAATTATCATGAGACTTAGTGATTCCTTCAGTCGGGGAGTCTCCAGATCATAACACAGTTAATGATGAGCTAAAAGGCTTCAGTCGCCATGTCTCCAGATAAAAGGTGAGTTAAGTAAAAAGTTTAGAGACTTGGCGACAAATTGCAGATTACAAAGAAATATCTGGTGGTTGGGTAGTCGCTGGTCAAATTTGATAAGTCAGCATTCTTTCAGCAACTTGAAGACAAACAAGTAAAGATGAGACATGTGTCCAAAATGAATAAAGAAAAAAGCATCAGTTGTGTGGTCTCCAAATGGAAAAATATTATCTGGTGATTAAGAGACTAAAAGATGTAAAGGTATATATTTTTCTATGGTCGTGTAGTCTCCAGATGTTTTAGGGATTCAAGAATGTATTCAGCGACTTGATGGAGACGTCAGATGCAGAATAAGATAAGATCAACGGTATTCGCTAAGTCTCTATAAAATTTGCACAAAGTAAAAATGTTCTTGCGACAATGAGATTAAGCTTTAGTCGCGTAGTCTCCAGATTGAATTTAAAATGATAAAATAAAATTTCATAGGCTTTGTCGCTAAGTCTCCAAAGGAAATATTAAAGAGCAGTTTTATTTAGCGATTAAGTGACTAAGGGTTGTCACGAGGTCTCGTAAAAGAAAAGAGGCATTCAGAGACTTGGCGATCAGATTTTAATAGATGGAAAAGTAACCGTAGTCGCGGGGTCTCCAAATAAACTCAGAGTTATGCTATTTGTCTAGCGACTTAGATTCTTGTAGTCACGTGATCGCCAAGAGTAAACCACAGTTAATCCAAGGTAAAGGGAATCATTTAGTCGCCAGATCTCCAGAATAAATTAGAGTTAAGATATTTGATCAGCGACAAGGAGACAATGCATAGTTGCTAGGTTGCCAGATATGAATAGTGATAGTTATGATGAGAAAAAAGTAAATGGCAGTTGCTGACATGACAATATGGAGATTCATCATCCAATAGGAATACAAAAAATTAATGACTACGTGAAAAAGGTAGCTAAGATGTCCGATAAAGAGCCAATCATATCAAAATTAGATTCCTTTCGAGTTTTATAAGGGTTTTTTTCTAAAAATGTACTCATTTGAATTTGATTTCCTATCACATTCATGAGCTACAGATAGGAATTCAATTAATACCACAGCATGTAAACTTGAAGGTAGAAGTGATTGATTCCTCAATAATGAGCTCAGTACTTTGTGAAATTACCATAAAGGGATGATCTTAGGTTTATTTTCATTCATCATGCATCCAGAATTTCAGAGCGGGAAGTTTGCTAGGTTTTCTGTGTTTAAGAAGAAAGAATTGTTAATTTAGTAAAGCTTTTATCAGTCAAGGTGATTATTCAATTTTTAGAGTTCTTGAATTCTCTTCAGTGCATAGAGAAGGTTAAGGTGTTCTGCAAGAAGATTTGTTCCAATATCGGTGAAAAGTAAGTGGAGAATAGAACAAGATGAGTAAATCAGTTAGTGTAGCATCTACTAGTGGGAAGAGCAATGATGTGGATGAAGATGCTAAGCGAAAGAGGAAATTCTTTCATGAGTTCTTGAAGCTACTACCTAGATCGACACAAAACAAGAGGGCAAATGCCAACATATTGATAGATGAGTACTCTGATATCAGAGATGCCCAAACACCAGGGTCTATAGGTTTTTCTCTTTACAATTAATTTTATAAGAATTTTGATAAGGCCATACCAGTATCTAACCCTTGGACCAGTGGTTTGGCTAGGTTACTAGTTTCTGATGTTTTCGTAGATGTAGACTTGTTTCTAGGTCTAGCAAACCACTATGACCCCTTATCAAAGACAATTAAAAAGAGTGATGGTACTGCATTATTAACTTTGAATAGGAATTATTTTATGCAAGCCTTCGGCTTGTACAGTACCATGTCTACTCAGATTAACCTCAAAAAGCAAGAGGAAAGATATAGGTTACAGCCTGGGCTTGCTAGGGATCAATTACAGAAACATATCCTTAAGGAGGTAAAGAATCACATTGCCCCTATTCCAGGATCCACTTCACCCTATTCCTATAAGGACTTAAATTTTTATATCAAATACATTGCATATGCTTTATTTAGAGTATTGGGTATAGATGGAGGTAGTGAGAAGATTGGTGCTGGAATTTTGATGATGGTTTTAGATCTACAAGATGTGCATTCCAGCACCAGCTATGACTATATTTAATATATCATTAACAAGATGCATGAAGGGTTTGTGGCCATATAGAAAAAGGATAAAGAGCCCAAATTCTTACACTATTCTATTCTGATGCATCTTTTATTGCATTTTAATTATGGCATCATGGATGTGAACAACTTAAACCCCCAAATAATTTATTATAACCGGCCTAATCCTATCCAATTTTGGATTAAGATATGGAATTTCACTGCTAAGGACTGTGATTTCCACGGGTTTGAGAACTAGATTGTTTACCCTTTGATGCGGAGCTTAGGTGTCAACAAAACTAGAATTTCGGTGAAGGTGTTACAACTGCTAAGACCATGTGAGTATGTTGACAAGTGGGAAGGTGACCACAATTGGGGAGACTTCTATTTAGAGGAGAACTTCACTATGATTAGAGTGTATGGATGCACACATCCTCCCCATGTCCTACCATATCATGTACCATCAAGAGTTGTTGCAATGGAATTTATTTGGTAGCTTATATTAACTGATAATGAACACTTTGCACCACATAGGAAGGGGACATTAACCCCTAGGCAGTTCAAGATCTTTCAATTTACAATTGGAAAAAGTGTCATTGATTTAGTAAGTAAATGGCTGGAAAGTTGTAAGATGGGAGCAGCACTGTATAGATATATTGATCCAGAGGGATTCATTATAGGAGCTAAGAGACTCCTAACTCCTACCATACCAAATACATATGTGCATGGTGATTGTGTGGAGGAGGATGCAACTAGGAATATAATTGATGAAGGAGTAGTGAGGATAAGAAGAGATAAAATCCAAGAGCTATTGAATTTATAAAAATAGATAAAAAGAAAAGGAGTAGCATTTGGAGGATTTTACCCTGATTTGCCATATTTTGATAAAATCAAAGCTATGCTAGACAACTTTTACACCCTATGTGAACAGTTGGAAAGATTCCTAGATGTAAAAAAGGAAGGACAAGAACCTGAATATTCAGAGTCTAAATATGAAGATGAGAGTGAAGAAGAATATGTTAGTCCACCTCATATGGATTAACCACAACAAAATGTTGCAGAAGCAGTTCAGGCACAAGGAGAAGAGGGACATATTATAGACTTGACTGGAGTTTCTTAGGCTGATGATATAGATGAGCCTTCTTTCAAGAGGCAAAAAGTTGATCTTGGTCAGACATCTCATGCTAAGACTTACATAAGAAAGGAGAGAAAAAAGGATAGGGTAAGTGATCTTGTTCCTGGTAATAGAGTATATGATCATAATTTAAGAAAGGAAATCAGGAAAGGAAAGAAATTGCAGCAAGAGGTAGAGGAAGACATTGAATTGCCTTTGAAAACATGTATTGATGAAAGATTGCTCCACCAACAATAGTTTTTAAGCGATGATAACTTCATAAAGACTGATGAATTTAAAGATTTTCTTAGGTGGAAGAAACAGAGGCAAGTATCTGAGCAGTTGAGAATAGCTGGTGAAGAAGCAGTGAAAAATGAGGCTCTCTTAGCTCTACAAACATATGATCCTGAAACTGAGGACATTACTCCTGAAGAAGCCAGAAAATTAGTATTGGAAAGTGGCATGTTGCCTGATGAAGGTTGGGATTTAGCCTCAGCATTTATAATAGACCAGATAAGAAAGCAACCGGACCTAAAAATCACAACTAAGGTCCAATTTGGTGATGTAATCAAAGGATTCAGATATAGTCCAAATTCCCAAGCATTTGCCATGTGGAGTCTATGTCCTAAAGAACAGAAGCCTCAATTGTTGAATATTCAAGAGAGCATGGTGGGAAACCAAATGGTATGCTCAATACAGAATATAGGTGATTTGGAAATTTCCCAAATAATGACACACTGGGCACACTTTAATGAAGATAAGACAAAGCAATTGTCTGAAAAGTGTGAAGCTTTGGTAGAAGGGGTCAGTGCCCTAGCTAAGGATAGAGAATTACAAGATTCATGAACAAGATAGGGTAATTGCTGAACTGACCAAACAATTTCTAGAAAAGACAGAAGTTGTATATGTACCCTCAGAGAAGCCTCCACATATAGAAGAAAAGGTTGAAACAGAGAAAGAAGCAAAAACAGAGGATATGGCTAAAAGTGATAATAAGATTTCTATAAATGCATTGATGAATATACTTCAACATAGGATTGATATCCTAAAAGATAAAATAGATATAATCCTAAATGCTTATAATAAGTTACCCATTTTTCATGTTCAAGTGACAGGGTATATCTCTACTTTAAACCCTTATTTTGTAACATGGTCTTCCAGGATACAACTATTTGAGAGGTTGGATTATTTACAGCCACATAGGCCAGATCTACCAGAGATTGTGACAGAGGTGGAAGATGAAATCAAGAAAATAAATGTGACTTTACCTTTCTTCAAAGGTAAATTAAATCAGATAGAGGCAAAGATGAGCCTGTTTGGACCGAGCTTCAATAGATTTATTCCTCCACTTAAGGGAGAAGATGCTCAGATTAAGGCCTTGGAGGCCTGGAAAAGTGAATTTGATAGCAGACTACCTAGTAAAGAGGCATTTATCACTAATTCTAATCTTGATATGTGTTGATGTTTGTAGCTTCGATCAGATAAAATGAATGAAGTATTAATATTATGAGAATAGATTAACTTATGCATATCAATATATATGGTAATAATAATAGATATTATTATTATATATATTAATGTATTTACATACGATCATAATTGAGAAAATAATCTATTATCATATTATTAATAAAATAAACTATTGAAATGGATTTGATCGAATAATATCATATTATTCATTATATAAATATCTAAATTAATAATATTGTTATATTATATTATATGCATATTAATATATAAATAATAATGATATTATTATATACATCAATATACATATATAATATTATAATTGATTTAATAATATATGTCATGTGATACAAT
>MU223763.1:876228-894162 GCA_018584345.1 Thuja plicata
ATTCCAAGATGGTTTAAGACCTATATATAGATCAAATGTAATAGTTTTGAAGAGAGATGAAATATATTGGCAAGCCAGACTTCTAGATTTTAGTCTGTGTTTTTTGAGCTTTTAGCCTTGATATGTATTGAAGCAGAAATTTATGAATAAAATACAGTACGGCTTTATTCTATATTGTTATTGTCTCTTCACTTATTGTATGCACTTTTTTATGTTTAATTTGTAAGGCATGTTAAACTTATTGGCTATAAGGTAGCTATCTAGTTATTTGTAAGTTTCTTCTAAGGGGAGAATTAAACTTTGTGAGTAGTTTCAAAGAGTACTGTAGTAATTGAGGATTTGATATAACATTGTGGGAGTGACAGGGTAATTTTTAAGGCACTTTACCTGAGTTGTATGTAGGTTGTAAGGCATCCTACAGTATTCTTATTTGTTTATCTCTGGGGATTTATATCTTTTGACTCTATAGCCCAAGCATAAGCACTGGTCTAGAACTTGTTTGGTGATCCATCATCATCCAAAATATTTAAAACTATTCAAAATCAATTACCTTCAGAGTATATATTTAAAATCAATTTTATTCATAGAGTTTACAGTTGGAGTTTGTTGATTTCTTAAAGAGAAACTCAAATAGGTTATTCCTCCTAAATTCAGAAGAATTGTAAAAGGAAAGAAAGATGAAATTCCTTATTATGTTGTTGTATGTCATCATCAAGATAATGATTTGGATTGTTAAGCTCTTCCTTAGAGTAATCATAGTTATTTTCATTGTCATCTATGTATCCATATAGGAACAGAACATTCAGCACATAAGAAAAATCCACTCTAAAGATACTGTCAAGTCAGTAATCAATCATAGGTAAAACCTTCCTGAGTCAGTGGATCTCAAAAAAGAAGGAGGTGATAATAGGTATCCCCAGTGTTATCAAAATACCTCATCAATTAGTGTTTTCTCTTGCTTGAGTCAAAGTATCAAAGGCATTGGGAGTCATAGAGTTATTTACAAGAATTTTTAGAGGCCCTGCAAGAAAAAACCCTAACATGTAGTAACTAGCTCAGAAAGTTTTACCTTGTTTTCTACCACTTCTTGGTTGATTTTCTCTATAGACTTGTATTGACACTTCCCTTCTGCATGTTCCTCAATTACCTTGTTAGCTTCTACATTCTGTGATGTTATGGCCTTGGTAGGAATCACTAGTTAATCAAGTATTGGTGCATTTTGATCAATTTGAGTGTCAGGTACTATTTCCAATAGTATTTCCTTTGTAGTATCCAGGAATGTGAGTTTTTGTGCTCCTTCTTGAGCTTGTCCTGTATTTCCTTCCTCTTGAAAATTTCTCCATACTTGGTCAGTGACTCAAGATCCAATGTTCTTTGATCACAATTAGGTATTTCTATGATTTCATCAAGTGTGCTCAGTGCTTTTCTCTTCTTCTTCTTCTTCTTCTTTGGAATAGTGTTGGAAGCAGGGGAATGAAGGACTATAAAAAGATCCTTCTCTATCTCTTTTTATTTTGGTGAATGTGTGGGAGGTTGTGTGCCTTTGGTATGTTGCTCGGTATTAACCTATTAGTCAGTAGTACATGTCTCTACATCAACCTTGTCTTTATCTGTAGCCTTGTTTACCTCTTTAGTGTTCTTGGTAGTGGCATCACTCAGTGCTTCCTCTCCACTTGTTTCTTTCTGCTCTTGATGTGTATCTTTTTTCTCCCCATGGTCATCACCTTTTTCTTCTGGTATGCTTGCATTAGGCTCATGTGTCTTTTCCTTCTCTTCAGTAATTATATTGATAGCTTGTATAAATAAAGGAATGTGACCTGGTACATTTGCCTGTGCAACATCTTTTTTTTTTTCCTTGGTTTTCTCGGTGGCAATACTTACATCTTCATCATTCTTGGGATCATCATCATAATCAATAAGAGTTATATCTTTTACTATGATGTCTGGTGTTTCCCCTAATGATTTTAATATCTGAGGTACATCATCCATGGCCTTACTCACCTCTGTTGTCAGATCAATTGGATTGACGTCCTCGGTGTCATTGATGAAGATATGCTTTGGGATCGGTGTGGCCCCTTTCTCCTCAATGTGAGGTGTCTTAGTTAGAGCCTGTACCTCCTTAGGTGGATTAAATATTTGTGCCCAAATATTATTTATTTCTATATCAAGCTCCTCTAACCTATCTTGCAAGACTTTGTATTCTCTTTTCTTAGCTAAAAATTTATTTGCATGTTCCTGCATTGTTTCATCAATTTCTTCAACTGTAGACCCGAGTGGCATGAATGTAACTAGGGATCTTTCCCTTAGTTTTTTCTCCATGTGCAATGCATAAGTCCACCTGGTTGATATCCTGTCATTTAGTTCTTGTGGAATATGACTAACAAATTGTAGAGGTACATACTTGAATTTTACCATCATTTTGATGATTGCTTCCTCTAATTTATTCTGGTCCTCCTTAGACAAATTTTCCCACTGTCTAATCTTATGTTGTGATATACTACCTGTATTGATGAGTGACTCTGCAATATCATCAATTATTTTAGGTATCTTGGCCTTTTCTACTTTGATCCCTTGTTCTCTTTAATCCTTGGCAGTGTCGTCCTTATCTTCCTTTCCTCTTATATATTTCCTTCTTTGCCTCGGTGTTGATTTCCCAGTTTGAGGCTTTCTTTTCTAATAAGTCCTTTTAGTACCTTTCTTTAATGGTAGTGAGCCTAATTCTATTGTAGTCATACTCCTAGTTCTTGATGCAGCTATTACATTAGTAGTTCTTGTTTCTTTGTTGGTGGTGCATCTAATTCAGTAGATTCAGAGTCACTTGATTCTTTACCTTCATCGATGGGTGACTTTCCCTCGGTGAGATCTTGTTCTAATTCTTCATCATCTATCAAAAGTTTCTTTTCAAAAGTATTTATGATTTTATTCTTCGTTTGATCTATCTTCTTCACTACTAAGCATGTCTTGATTCTAGACTTGGCTTCCTCATAAGTGTCAAATCTACTCAATGATTTTTCTACTACTTCATTTAGCAGGGCTTCAATAGCATTTGTAGCTTGAGCAATGTTGATCTCATAGTCCAATGGTGGTAACCATGTTGTTCTCAGTACAAATGGTTTGATTAGAGTGGTGTCAATGTCCACTATAAAATATATGTCATGTTTGTATTGTTCCACCAATTGTGCAGGGATTCTTATTCTCTTTTGCATTATGTCCTTAAAAGTGGTGAAGTATGCATCCATGATAGATGTGAATTTATTCCCTAGTGACTTAATGAATTTACTAATTTGTGTAGTTATTGGTCGGTTTGTGTCCCAAGTGACATTACCGATAGAGGGGAAGAAATTATGAAAGTAGAAGAATGTGAACATAAGGAGAGAACTGGACTTACATGTATTAGATCTAGCTGATCTAAATGTTCTCATATTCTCCTCCAGTTGCTTTAATAGCAGCTCGGATAAGTCTAGTTGAAGTCCCTTCTTCACAATCTTATAAGCAGTGTCAACTGCTCCTCATGTTATGTTGTTCATTTGGATAGCTTGGAATACCTCGTACCCAATCACACATGCACCTAACTTCATCTCTGGGTTAGTGATTGAATTAACTTTCAAACCTCTGTCATCCCATACTGCACCAGCTGATTCTTCAATGTCGGGGTGATAACATGCTTTAGGACTTTATCCTTCTCAATAACGGGATAACCTGTTACAGCATAATTCACATCCTTTTTAATTGGTTTTGGTTCATCTAACCATATTTTTCTATCATGTACCTAGCTAAGTACAATTTGTATCTATTCGGTCTTGAACTCTTTTGGGAGCATTAGGGAATTGGTTAACCCTTTCACCTCAATGTTCTTGTGTTCATCTTTAAGGTTTCCATCTTGGCATAGCTTCTGGTAATCTTCACCAATCTCAAGATCTATGATCTATGCAACCTTGCAGTGGATGTATGTGCAAATATCTTCAACCAGAAACATCCTAGGAGGTATACTTGAGAATGCTCCCTTGTCATTGGGTTGTGAAGAAACCTCAGGGAAAAACTTATAGTTAGGCTCATCACAGGTTGTGTTCTTAATTAGGTTGATCTTCTTGTCCTTTGTGTTCTTGATCTTTGAGACTTGTGAGGTAGTTTCCATTGATCATGAAATTAGGGCTTCTCTATAAAGGAACTATGAGCTCGGTGAGCCCAGATACTCACTTGATCTTTGTTGTGGATGCCCGGAATCTATTAGAGTAGCCTTTGAATTTGTTGTGAATCGATCTCCAATCTTGTCACTCTTAGTCGCTTGTCTTCTCTTTGCTAATTTTTCTTTGTCACTTGGTGAATGAATGAGCTCTTCGATGCCCTATTTATAGAAAATAATCTAAGTGGTGCATTTAATGCTTCAGCTAACACTCAATCGATGCAACAAAGATGCTCGGGTATCATACCAAAGTCTTCATCCTCAGTGAGTATACAACGCTCAGGGTAAGTGACAACTTAGTTGTACTTTTCACATGTTCACTGACGGTACTCAGTATGTAGTGAATACTTGATTGTATTTTACATGTTTACCGATGATGCTCGGTTTATATTGACAACTTAGTTATTTTCCATATGTATACCAACAATGCTCAGTATGTATTGACCGACAAGACTGGATTCACAAATTCATAACATGTAATACCATAGTGCATCTCCATTCATGCTAATTTGGCATATTATCAATGAATATAGGAACTGATGTAAAATATAGCTTTGTATAGTACAGTTTTGTACTTACTTGTTTTTCTTAGGTGGGGGTGGTGATATGACCAAATCCATTGGATGAGGTGTCACCTACTGTGGTGCTTGGTACAGCATCATCTTTGCTTGAATTTTTCCTCCATATTTGATTTCTCATTCTCTTGATATCTTCAATAGTGTTCCCATTAGCAAAAGTGCTTGACCCTATCACTCGATCTCTTCAGTCCTTGCTTAGGTGACCGACCTTATGACAGTGTAAGCATTCCTTTTCGAAGTTAGTCCAGTTCCTTGATCTTTTTATCCATTTTATCATGCAGTTTGTAGATATGTGTCCATATAAACCACATGATGTGCAATTTACCCATGTGTTGTACTCCCAAACATATGAGTTACCGACTCTTCTCAATTTATAAGCATTTTCTTGCTCTTTAGGTTTCCATACTTGCTTTTTTCTTTTTCCTGTATTCATGGGATGTGTGGCCATGCATTTTGCAAGTAGAACAATATTTTTCCATGTAGGATTCCTTCTTTGGTTTTTTTACCTTAGATCTGCAATCATGTGCTTTTTGTCCATGCTTGTTAGAGTTATAACAATTACCTATGAATGTAGAAGTGGATTTAGGAATACCTTTAGCTTTTCTCCTGCAAACATTTGATGTGTGGCTTAGTTTTCCACAGTGATTATATGACTTCTTCCTTGGTCTTTGATTTGTATAGACATCTCTTTGATTAGTTCGGTTTGATGATTCTCCATGCTCGGTATACCCTAAACCAGTATTTTTGTTGAGTCTTCTTTGTCCATTCAGAAAATCATCCATTATTTGTGTACTTTCTTCAGCTTTCTTGATCATTTCATTATGTTGTTTTTGAATCCTTACTTCATCCTTTAGTTTCTCATTTTCTTCTCTTAGTTCACCAATGGCTTCCAATTTCCCATTGGTTCTATGTTCACTCGGTTGGCCTCATGAATCATAAGAACTATTTGATTGGTGATCTCATGATGATGTTCAGTTAGTCTTTGTATCTCAGTTTCTTTCTCTTGCAGCTTCTTAGTGATCTTCCTCCTATCATCAATAGCTAAAGTTATTTCTTGTTTGGCTTGTCTATCATTATTCATAACATCAATCATTCTTACCATCTGTGTCTCTTGACTGATCTGCAGTACCTTTACTTGTTTAGTCAGATTTTGATTGATTTCATTCAGACTTGTAATGCTTCCTTCTGATGTGTCAGATGTATTACCAGATGTAGATCCTGATGACTCAAACAAATCAAGTATCTCTTCTTCATGATATTCAGTTTCGTTGTAGTGAGATGCCATGACTTTTCTCTCAGCCAATAATTCTTTCATCTTGTTTCTTTCTTCTTTGTATTGCTCAAATAAAATTTGTATCTCCAACTTCTGATTCTCGGTATTTTTGTCAAGCTTGTACCTTTCCATTATATGATATTTTCTCTCAAGTGATTTAAACTTTTCCAAATAAGAGATCTAGCTCTGATACCAATTGTTGGAATAATAGAATGGTGTGTACTGAGAGGGGAGGGGTGAATCAGTACCCTTAAATTTTTTTATCAATTAACCTTAGTAATCATTTCTTGCATTACTGATCATTGATGATTTATTACCTTATGAATGTAATATCAAAACATAAATGTAATTGCATGTAAACATTCATAGAAGCATTCGTGAAACTTAGTTACACATGACACAAAAATTGGCAACATAGAAAACCCCTATTAGAAGGTAAAAACTGCAGTGGGGATGAAACCCACAAAGCTTCACTATCTGTAGAATGGAAGGTTTCGGTTAAGGCTACAAGTTTGATCCATATATGTCTTCTTTGGCTACAATCCTCATGTTCTTGATTGATTACTACATCTATTTATACAATGTATTGACCTAATTAGGTTTCATGATTTACAATAAAAACTCTATGATCAAAGGTTTACAACTTGACCTTGATCTCCTAGTTTGCATGTTTACAATCAATTAGACTAATTAAAACTATTACTTAAGATTTTCTTGATCCTCAAGAAACAGTTTTACAGCTAAGCATAAAGCTAATTCAAAACTAAAGTGCTTTAGCTGATGTGTAGATTGAGATCCACTTTTCTTAGAAATAAAAATGTCTCTCGGTAGACTGTGATAGGTATGCTCTGTAGTCTGTGCTCAGTGATATTTTTTAATTTGTGCTCTCGGTTTACTTTGTGAACTGTCTATCGGTGATAGTCTGATTTCGGTGATCACTGTGCTTAAACATTTTCGGTGATCTTTGCACTTAACTATTTTGGTGACCATTGTGTTTGACTGAATGTTGTCACTCAGTGATCATGTAACTAAAAATCCAAAAACTGTTTCCTTGTATACTAATGACAACTTATGATCCTTTAGGATTATCATATGCATTTTCAAGGTTCTCATCTTTAAGATTTATCTTTATACCAATATGCTCATGAATAGCTTTCATAGGAACAACTTTGATATGATCAACTGAAGCTTGAAGGGATTTATTATCATGCAAGGGATTTGGAAGAATGATGGTTTCTTGAGGTGAATATGGAGGAATATGACAAGGAGTTGATGGGATACTTTGATCTTGACAAGGATCTTTGGATGGTGTAGAGACAGTATTTTGCTCTTGATTTTCAATATGCTCATTGGAAATTATGGAAGGGATATCTTGATCTTGCTTGGGAAGTGGACAAGATATAGAACTTGGAAGGGTACTTTTTTCTTGGGATGGAAGGATATCATATTGAAATAAATGAAAGGGTGCAAGGGGATCATCATTGGATTCTATGGATATGGTACCTTCATCAAATATGGGAGGAGATTCTATAACATCTTGATCTTGATTTTTATTGATATTTTTTTCTTCACACTTTGGATTATCTTCTTGACATGGATCCACTTCTAAGGATGGGGTATGAGTTTGGGTATGCATGGGGAATTCTCGAAAGAATGATGGGGGTTCCTTTTGAATGGGTATAATAGGAATTGAAGCACATGATAGCTTAGGGTCTAAGAGCTTTGAAGCATGGAAAAGATTTGCAGAAAGATGTAAGTTAGCTCAGGTTTATTTTAGAGGTATCACTTGAGGGTAGACATTATTAGCATGAAAAGTAGTAGATTCTTTGTTCAATGGAATCAATTTGGTTAGCTTTTCTGCATTAAGAGATGAATGAATGGGTCAAGAAGTGAAGGCTATACGAGAAAAATTGCTAGACATAGGTTCATGCATTGGATCTTGCTTGAGAGTAGTATATTTCTCTTTATTCTCTTGATCAAAGATAGGATGGTCATGACATTGTTCTTGATCAAAGATGGGTTTTTTATGCTTAGATGCCTCTTTGTTTGAAGAAGATGCAGATATAGATGGCTCATGTTCATAGAGAAAAGAAAAGATTGATCTTAATGATGGCTTTTTATATGACATATCATTTTATTTTTCCTTATCTTTCTTTAAGGTTGATGTGTCATAGTTATGAGGAAGCTTAACTCCTAATCGAGCTAAGTGTAAGAAATATGGTTCTTTATCCCCCTTCAAAAACATTTCCATTACTTCGAGAAATATGGGATCTTGGGATGCCTCCTCAACTTCCTCTTCAGTTGCTTCTTCATCATGATACCTATGAAATTTTGATCTTTATTTTCCATGAGATTGATTTGTGTTTCAAATAGATTCATGATTATAGGTATTTGAAGGAATTTGATCTATCTGATAGACTAGACACAAAGTAATCCAAAAAGGGTATCCAAATATGAAATTAAATTTTTTCCAACCCCTTGGGAAATGCCCCCTATTATTTTGTCTTAGTCTATACGCGTAACTTAAATGTTAGTATGCAACACTTAATAGTGGTCTACGCGCTCACTGGAGTGATGCTATGCACAAATTTGAGACTTAGTACGCGTCATTTGATTGTTGGGTAAAAGTACAAACCTGTGTCACTTTTATAAAGGAAAAGGACCGCAACATGCAAACTGTTCAACTTTAACGACATAAAAGGTGGCATTTTTATTTAGAATTTGAGGATGATGTAAACTAAAGAAATGTGTAAAAATGGATTAAGTTTATGTCTATAATTTTTTTTAAAATTTTTGAACAAAAATGTACATAGTTTTTAAATTTTTGAAGTCAATTTTTCCATTGCTGAAAACTGCTGAAAATCTGGGGTCTAGTTCCCTCCAAACAAGTATATGCAAATAATATATTTTTCCTCTTATTTCAAAATATGTTATAGATAAAATGTATAGCTAGTGCAAAAAAGAAGAAAGATTGGTTTTCAATGTATATTTTCTCTGCTATAACTGCTCAAATATGAACTTATCTGAAATCGACAGTTTTCATATCCCTCCAAATTTCCCCTATCAAATCTACACCATTCAAAAAAAAATTGCACATTCTTGAAGAGGACTCTCTCCTCTAGTGTTAAATATAAATTTTAAATTTTTTTGATATGATTTACTATTTTTTTATTTATTTGAAGCAATATCTTCTCGAATGTTAAAATACCTACTTGTATTTTGAAATTATAATATATTAAATCTAATCAAAATATTATAAATTTTATATGACAATAATCTTGACTCTGAGCTCTACAAAAGGGTATTTTATTTATTTTTTAAAAATATCATTAAAAAGAGTAGGGGTTATTGAAACATCGATTTTCTGAAATAATTTTATTTCTTTGGTAATTGGTATAAAACATGCATTTAATAGACATTTACAATTGGAAAAGTTTAACCACTTATCTAGCTTAGCTAGAATGAATCTAGCTAGACCATATGTTTGATAAAAATTAATTTTTATTTAGAAATACTCAAATTTAGCTGTGCTAATAAGTGGTCCTGAAACGTGACACAGCTTTGTGCTTTTACCCTGTTGATACGCAACACTTGGCAGTTGTACGCTTCACTTAGCATATGAATACGCGCAGTTTAAAACTTGGTACGTGCCACTTTAGGTTGTTAGGTGTCACAGAACTATTGGTACATGTGACAAGAAAGTTCATACATGTCACTTCATCGGGAAAATTTTATTTGTCACTGTTTTTGATGATTTATAAAAGTTTAATGTTTGTGATGAGATATTTAGGATGATTTCTTGTTTAAAATTTTAGAAACAAACGCAACACACATAGAAAAGTTGTTTCTATATCCTAAACAACACAAAGTGTATGTTCTCGGATGTTATAACAAGTCTAAAAAAAAAATTCTTCCAAGCAAGCTACCTAAAGTCAAATTTGGCTCTTAATCATGGATTTATAAGGTAGGCTTACTAATTAACAAGGTTTGTAAGTGTAAATCCGTTAAAACAAATTCTAAGCCTCTTATACCCTCATTACAAGGGCCTCCCACACGCATAAAAACATGATTTTGTGCAATCCCAAAGGACTACTAGAGGAGGTGAAGCTTCTTAGCACTTATTTGTCACTCGATCCTTTTGAGGATGAATGTGTTTATATTATAGTGGCTTGGATGTTATCACGGCTAAAGTGATTGTCTCCCACTTGGGTCATTCCCTCTCACCGTCCTTGTAAGGCTATTCTTGGGAGGCATGCCCTCTAAAACTCTATCATGTTCATTTGTAAATCAATAATGAACTAAGTCAAGAAGGTTGGGGAATTTGATTCACTCAAAGAGTGAAGAGCATATCCATACTACTTTTCCTAATTCCAAACACTTCAAACACAAATTGTGAATTTTGAACCTCTTAACAAGGAGGTTTTTAGAAATGAAATGTTTGGTTCGTTACTACCTTTCTTTCTATCACTCAAATCCAACACTTTTGGATTTTTGATCAACTTTGAGAAGTTGAGAGAATATACCTAATGTTTTCCTTGAGTGAACAATAATAGGCTTTCCCTATTAAGCTAATTTAGAAAAGAATGCCACAATCTAAGCAAATGTGAGCTTGTTTAGAAAAATACATCTTTCAAAGCTAGCAAAGGCTAAGCACATTTTTGAGTACTTTTTTTCTTTTTTGCTTATACTCACCTAGTGGCGATCGTTCCCTCTCCTTCTCCTCTAACAAAGTTAGTCAATACAACCAACAAAGTGAAGAAAAATAAAACTGAATTGACAACAAATTCAAGCTCCTTCTGAAATTTTTCAAGAAATGGTGTTTAAGGAACTTAAGGAATGCAATCAATTTAAAGTTGGAAACTTTTATTTATAAGCATTATTAACTTTAACAAAATGTTCATATAATGCTTCATCTTTTTCTAAACTTTCCAAAATAATGGCATTAAAGGTTTCCTTTGCATTTTTGTTCAAAACCCATACCTCTTTATTCTCCCTTTTGATCATTTGTTCTGATTTCTAGACCTTAGGATGCTTGTTCATCTGCAAAAACATAAAATAGAGAATGTTAATTGTCATATTTTAATAATCTGCAACTTGAAAAATATAGAGTTCTACACGTCATTTAACAGCTTGTACGCGATGCTTTACTGATGTTTACACGCAACTTTAAAGTACTCCAAGTGTTATTTGACAAGTTACTACGTGTAACTTTAAGCATTGACGGATGTACAATAACATGCGAAGGTGTGAAAAGAAACAGAAAATGTGAGACAGAAAAGATTGCATGTGGTAGAAGAAATATTGCGGGCATGATTTCACAGTTTGTACGCATGACTTTTCAGTCAAAGGCGTCACTTTTGTGTCTACATGTGGTAAAATAATCTATTATAGGCGTGACTTTGTTGTTCATACGCATGAATATTTATCTGGTACATGTTGCTTTGCCTGCAACTTACAAAATGAACAAGAAAAGATACAAAATATGCAAAAATGGATGAAAAATGAAGATTAGAGGCCTAAATCCCCACGGTGGGCGCCATTTGTGTATATATAAAATATACCTTCATCAAATTAAGGTGCTATCTATCAATTCTATGGAAACAAAATTATAATTTAATTCAAAGAATTGACAAAATAACATTTAATATTCCATGGCTCTCTAACTAAGCATGCTAATGAAGCTCTTAGACTTAATCTCCACTAGTGACAATCCTAGAATGAGAATGGATGTATGATGATGCCTAATCTAGCTCAAAACTCTCACATTGCAATGTAATTTCATTCAATTATGCTCTCAATTGCTCAAATTATGCTCTCAAATTGCTATGATCTCAATGAATTTCTCTATAGTGTAGATGCAATTACTCATGAATGTCTAGGATTAATAATGCTCTCAAAATTCTTTCTATTTATAGGATTTCCCAAGGGTAGGGGGTAGAGTTAAGTTGATCATGATCAAATCTTGGTCCAATTTAAGGCTTTCAAATGGTTTCAAATGGGGAGACCATTTAAATGGTGGCCTCAAAGGTTGGGACAAAGAGACAAATTGAGTGGTGAGGATGTTGAAGGATTAAATGAGTGATCAATATTGCAAAGTTTGGAGTGATCCATGTGCTTTCAATCCTTGATTCTCATTGGATATTCAAATTCTTGTCCCCTTTGTTGAAAGAAATAAGGATTTAATCCATTCAATTAATTAATTAAATTAGTCATGTAAGGCAATAGGTTGATTTTGATTTTGATTTTTGATTTAAACTATACAATTAATTGATTAAATCAATTATATAGCTTTGATTTATCCCTTTTAGGCTTATATTTAATTAATTGATATATTTATTGATTAATCCTTTTATTTAATATGATTTAGTCTATTTTGATTGAATTAGTCCATTTGATTTGATTGAGTACACTTGACCAAATTTAGGTGTCTACAAGATCATACTAGGAACATTGTCTCCAACAGTAGGAATATGTTGACATCAATGAAAAAACATTAATGTCAGCATATGTATGCACAATCTGAACAACATCTCAATAATCTCCAAAATATATGTGAGACTACGGATGGCTGGAGGAATGTTCACAACTTATTATCTCTGAAGCATTCAACTTAGAATGAAGTGAAGAAGAGCACCCTAATTTTTTGAAATGAAGTTTTTTAATGCATGTGGCCCCACTTTTTTTGAAATGAAGGGCACCCTACCACTGTTATACCACATTTTGGCTTTTGATTCTAGAAGATATTACTATAGGATTAGGGGTATTCCCACTTCGAAGTGTAATCAGAATTCTATGGGAATTCATTATTCTATACGTCTTACAATTACTCTCTAATGTAAATATTCATAGACATGTCAAATATTAATAAAAATTTCATGAATTCTGGAAAATATTCTTTGTCGCACTAAGAAGATTTCAATTTCTCGATGAAATGGACAACGGGTTTGCAGTAAAATTGTGTGTGATTTTGTGAATCTCTGACGTAACAAATTGAAATTGCAATTGTTACTCGTAAACGAATTGTATTATTTATGAAAGATAGAAATTTTTATGTTATTTTAAAATAAAATATTTTTCTTCCTTTATTATATTATTTATGATATTGTTTCTTCATTTTGTTTATTTCACACTACATGCTCGTTAAAACATACCATTTTATAGACCAAAACTAAAAGGCTAAAAAGAGTAATTTCACTAAGTAATTAAGGATTTTTTGATAGCATAACCAACACATACATAAAATATATTATTTTACATTAATGTACACTGAGATCCTTACATTCATTTCAAGCATGCTTTCTAACTAGAGGACTATTTCCAAAACCTATGTTATAAACAACCCCTAAACTTCTTTCTTCACAAAGCAAGAAGTTTTATCCATTAAGATTTCTATCATAATTCTAAGTATTAATAAGATTAGTATAGTTTATACCAAGGTCCATACCTATATTTGGATTGTCTATATGTTTTACAAAATAGGGGTGAGGGGACTCATCTACCAAACTACCCGTAACCCAGAAATATTAAATATATACCAGAGAGTGCCCCAACCCGCTAGTGCCTTGGCCTTGCTTCATCTACAGCCTCTCGTTCTACCTCCATACTAGCTAGCCTAACCTTCTTGGCACTAAGGATGACCAGGAAATCCTTTGCACAGTTGGCATGGGCTTCCCATCTTGCATTGTCCTCCACATCTTGCCAGTCTTAAAAATCCACTCCTCTCCATTCCCCATCTCCAACTCCCCAAAAATATTGACCGCATCTACATTATCAAATTCATCTTCATCAAGAAGCCCTTCAGTGGTTAGATATTCCCAATGTCAATCATCCACTTTGGTTTCCTTGATTTTGGCCAAATATAGGAGAAAAATGATGTTGTTATTTATGTCACCCCATCGACCTTGTAGCTACTCCAAATTTTTTGTTTGCACAATTGTGTGTTTTCATACCTAAGCTCTTTGAATGTAGTAATTATGTGGTAGGAGAATGGGGAGATTCCCATCCACATTATCAAGCACAACATTAATGTCTTTCAAATATGCATGTTGAAACACCATATAGGTGAGATTTTTTGCCCATTCCTTGGAAACACCCATATATATGACCATGGAGAAAAAAATCTAAAATGTTTGAGGTAACCCTGTGTCTATGGTGTGCCAGTAAAAACTCTAGACCTAACATTTCCTTAACCATGTGCATAATGTACATGTGGTCATTCACCATTACACCCCTTAACTGCTTATCAATGACTTCCATAAAAAAATGCTCCATGTGGTTTAATCACATCAAGCATTATAGGCATGTCCATCTCTCCCAACTCAGAACTCACTACTCAACATTTCCAACACTCTTGTAGTTTTGAAGTGGATACTAGAGCCACCTCTATTAAACATATTGAGAAGATATTGACATTGTTGTCATTGATGTCAAAACCTTTATATCGGTTTCATATATGTCAGTTAGATAATTGTTGGTTAGTTACTTGTAGTTCGGTTAAATACAAAACAAAATGTGTACGTGTTTTTTTGAGTTATGATATTGGATGTATTTATTATTATTATTGGAATTCATCTCTTTGGTATATCTGTATGTTTCGGTGATTGCTAAAGCATGAATTTTTGGTTTGTATTTTTTGACTGTTGAGTTTCGGAGTCCTTCTGGGTATCCCTGCTACCTAGATGTTCCTGCACTTGATCATATATTTTTGGTACAACAGTTATATTTTGTTTCTAGACAGATTCTATCGGGTTTCATCTATTAGTTGGTTCAGAAGATTTATTGGTCAAGTCATGGACTTGGTTGTGGTGTTCTGTTGGCTCCAAAAATTACCTATTTTTGGTGATTGTGTTATGTAACATACATATCTTAACGGTAGCCTATCCTTAGGTCCTGTGGTAATGTGGTATGAAGACTTATTATGTATGACCTATATTTATGTTTAGTGGTATCATATTAAATATAATTGTAATATATTTTGTATTTAAGTCCACCTTTCTTGAAAGGATTTCTTAAGTGTACTACACTTGTTAGAATGAGTACATATGATTGACCTAACTGTGTGCAATCTACAATTGTTGATTAGAGATCCATTAAAGCTCTCATAATAATAATATCGCCATAAGTGACTGATTGATATCTTTCTCTGCTCGTCGGTAGCTTGTGTTCTTGTTCTTGAAACTGATTTGATTCTTTTTTGTCCTTCTGCATGAAATTTCTTGTCTAATCCTTAGATGTTCTTTGTGGCTACAATCTTCATCGAACAACAACCTTACTTCAATATATTGAGCATCTATTTATATAAGTATTTGACCTATCTTAGAATCACGCATTACAATGTTAACTCTTAGATCCAAGCTTTACAACTTGACCTTGATCTTTAGTTTGCATGTTTTAAATCAGTTAAACTAATTAAAACAATAATAAATACATTGCTTCCTCCGCACATAATGGATTTAAAAACAAATCAAGAAGCTATATATACAACTTTAGTGATTTATTTGACGTGGAAAGTCAGATCCACTTTTTGCAGGATGTAACTGACTGTCAGTTCTTGGTCGTTGGGTTGAACTGAAAGTTTGTCAGCGTTCCTTTGTTGAACTGATCATCGGGTTCCCTTCATTTGTCGAGTTCCTCTCTTTTTTGTTCTGTTGGGTTGCACTGTTGTTACTTGTTGGGTTCCTTAAACCTTTTTGTCATCGGGTAACACTTAATAGTGTTTGTCAGGATGCTTTGAACTTGGCAGTATCAGGTAACCTTGGTGTCAGGTAGTGCTATGCCCTGTCTGTCAGTGTAGTGTAAACCGATGGTGTAGATCATGTTTTTCCTTGTGTATACTAATGGCAAAATATAATGCATTTAATCTCCCCCTTTGACATTAGTATCAAAAACTGATATGTGCATAATACTAAAGTGTTTAATATGTACACCATGTCTATATCCTTGTCATTATATGACTCCCCCTAACTGTATGCATCAGTATAGTATAAGTATATATGTACATGTATACTTGCCTCCATACTATAAATTCCCTATTCTTTGTTCTTCCAAATGTTTGACTGTACATCATTTCATATCACTTCCCCCTTTATACTAACTGAACTATACATATCATTTCCCCCTTTATTTGATACTTATGACAAAAATGTACAACTTATAAGATGCCAAAAATTGTGACAAAAATGTGTAATTTACAATGTGTCAAGAATATGGGAATGGGTCGTTTTGATATCTTCGAGCAATTTCTCCCATTTTTCTTTCAGGAGTTCTAGTGTCATGTTCTCTAGCTCTAGCCTCGCATGCATATCATAAATGTTGTCTAGGACAGACATTTCTGGGGTGGCAATTAGTGTGTTTTCCTCTGTCACATGTTGTTGTAGTACTGAAAGTGTCGGTAAGAGTTGAGCTTGAAGCTCATTTACCTCATCTCTGTACTTTGTCTCTGCAATCTGTATGTCTTGTCTCAATTTATGAGCCTGTTTGAGTTTCTCATTGTGCAATTTTATTGCCTCTTCATTATTTGTGAGACTTGTTGACGGGGTTTTGCTGACCGGGTCCGCCAACAGTCATAAGTTGTCACCGGGTTCCGGAGTCCGGAGAAATCAGCCAACTCCGCCTGTAAAGGTTGTCTAGGGGAATTAAATCCTTCGGGCCTTCAAGCACCTGGGTGTCGGGTCATGACGGTGCGGGGCTCAGTTGGGAGAGGTGACTATTTTCAAGGGGGATAGCAGGTTACTTCAACTCATTCTCCCAGAGATTCAGAATAATAAGGGTTTCCCGGAGTATTCCACACTCAGCAAATAAAACAAAAAAAAGATCCTGCAGGGTTAGAAACGTTTATCTAACTATAGTCATGCTGAAAAGTCCGGAACATCAACAACACTCTGAAAGACTACACTAAATATCGAAGAAATACGCAACCATCAGTTAACATTTTATCAGTAGCAGAAATAAAGAGGTCGTTAATCTACTTTAACATATCAGGGTGAAGGACATACAGAACATCAAAACATGAAATACCATTAACTCAGAAGTAGAGACATTAACAACTTCATTGCCAAGAATCCTTTCTTCTTCATTAATGTAGTCCAGCAAGCACTGGTGCGTGATACAATGGTGGCTCCAAGGGAGCATCTAACTATCAAGAACATAACAATGGAGCATTGAGCTCTGCAACTGAAACCAGAAAATTACTTTTTCTATTTCTTATGGACAACAAAATCATCAATTTCGCCGACCCTTGGAAATGGGCCAATTTGCCTATTTATACAATTCTTCCTAACCCTAACCCTATTTTACTGTGCTTTAATAAAATACAATATCTGGGGGCTGGTACTACTTGCGCCACCCTACAAAAGACCTGGAGACAGAATAGGTCTGCCAGGTCAGAAGAAGAAGACAAGAATATACATCGGAAGAATCGGCCTCGAGAAGAGAGCCAGAGAGAAGAAAGAAGAAAGAAGGTCCCCCGGGGACCGAGGCTACATGCCTCATAAATAGGAAATGTGGTGCCCTGTCTCCAATGTGCCAGGTGTACCTTTGAACGACGCCTCGGGAAGATCACCCTGTCAGAAGCCAACTGCCGAGCCAATACCTCTTGATGCGCCCAACTACCCTCTGACAGTCTTTATTAACCACTTCTGAAAGTGACCGGTCGGCCTCGGGGACCGGGACACGGATCGCTTTAAAGAATACAAAATTTTGGATCCGGAACTCCAAGATCCGGGAACTTACGTCCCAAAAGAATAAAGAATGTTGAATGCTCAAATTTCCCCGGTTCCCGGAGAACGCTCAAGGCTATTTATTATCATTGAAGGCCTGAAGGATGCAGAAAATGCCATCTTCATCAATCTTCCTTAGGCTGGCCCTTCTGTGTCTGGCCACTTCAACTTGTTCCGCCAAGT